>JAOEHQ010006107.1:0-17627 GCA_025447715.1 Asclepias incarnata
GTCGTCGCCGTATGTTTTTCAAAAAAAAAAAATATTTTTTTCATAAAGTATTTTTAAAAAATGCCTAAAAATAGTTACCGACGACATTTGTCGTCGCCAAAATGTTGGCGGGAAAATTTTTTTTTGGAGGGAATGGAAAAAAAATTAAAGGTTTTTTAAAAATTATTTACTGGAAAAAACCCGCAAAATAAAAATAAAAATCAAAATGTTTGTTTGACTTTTTTGGTCAGCTCGTTGAATTTGTTGTCGTTTAGTGAACTTTTGGCGACGACATGGGTGTCGTCGCCAAAAGTCCTTTTTCTTGTAGTGAAAATACCGGCTGAATAGTGTGTCGGTTAAGAATTGATTTTCGTTAATCTAAATCCTTGGGATTAGTGTCCAATAAATGTAAGAAAGTATGCACAAATGTACTATCCACAAATCCTCATTGCGTGTAGCAGTAACCAGGTTTAGCTGGTTTATTACACAAATTGTGTAACAACCCGCCAGTTGGGGAAGCATGGGATGCCACGAAAGCTCAGCATGACATGAAAATTACATAGAGTACACAACATGATTTAGTTATTACATATCATTTTATAGAATTAAAATGTATCAACTAGACTATTTTTACATAGAGCATCCCGGCCAACGGTGGGAGCATAGGGAACATGCAGCTCGTGATTTCTTGTCTACCAACAACCGCTAACTATCCAAATGCAATCCTGAGTCCATCTACCAAGGCTGCTTAATATCTCTAAGCCCATAGTTCAACTCTAGCAATCTTCTTCAATTCCTTTACTTGCCTGGTTAACTGAAAGTTTACTAAATGTGTCAAACATGAGGTTGGTAAGTTCATAGGTTAAAATAATCTTGAAATCTTGTTTTGTGTTGATACATACAATATTAGTTTGTACAATACCGACGAGGCTATAGGGATTACTTACAGTAAGTTTGCACCTAATATTGCACTTGTATCATGTTCAATCACTGCCAACACAAACAATCATACACAATACACACAAACAAACAAATATTGTCACATGTTTACCAAATAAACCACTAATTGTTGGTTCCTAGATTTGCATAAGTTATAAAGTTAAACAGAAAGTAATCAACAGTAAATAAATAACAGAAAGTAAAAAACACAAACTAGTTAACCAATAGTATGATGTATTAATATAAATCAATACATTAAACGGTGATACAATGGTCGAATAACCAAAATACTTGTAAAGTCTAGACTAACTAAAGACTCAACTGTGTTTACTGATACACTTAGTAAAATGGAAAACAAATGAAAATACACTTAGTAATTTTCTTGGACCTACTAACACAGAAATGTCTTCACCAAGTGTTGTCTTTTATAGTGGAGGAGAGGTTGTCAATTAATGCTTTGATAGTTGGATGTTGACGTGAGAGAGGTTGTCAACCATCCATTGGTGGAGTACATCTCCAATTAATGCTTCTGAATTGTCCTCTTGTTTTTTTACCATTTCGGGTGAAAGAGAAACCTGTGAATGGACTTACATATTCTTGGATTTATCCCAAAAAGGATACAACAGATCACATGTTTTGTTGCTTGTCAGTTTTCTGGTACATTGGGATCAGGTCTTCTCTTTCACTTTCCCGCTCATTTTTGACTTACAAGTTGCGGATAAGATTGACACATCATCTTTTGAAATGACTCGTTGAGGACACACCTCAGCGACCAAGTCTTTATCAGCGAATCTTGGACCTAACAATCTTCCCCTATTCGCTGAGGAGGACTTGCTGAATAACTTTCTTGAACATACAAGACTTTTGAAGAAATGAATTTTTCGAAGTAGTTGCTTGTGTATATATATCACTTAGATAAACTTTACAAAGATTCGAAAGCAAGCTACATCTATACATTTTCCTATCTAATCCCAAACTGATTCTTGTTTATCTTGGATGTAGGCAGGGTCACTTCGTCTTTCAGGCTTCATCAGCTCCTGATCAAGAAGAGTGATAATCTTTTGATCATTCGCTATCATTATGCATCCTTTGCGAAGATCCCACAAAAATTTGGTGGAGGCCTTGCAGATATCAGCAACCCTCAGAAAGAGTTGATGTCCACGAACGTTAGTGAAATAAACACCTTGACTCCATTCATCGAACATGCCATCAACAAAATTTAATCCAGAAGGCAGCGAGAGGTTAAGAGTAGCATCATTTTCGATTGGTGGCATTGCTGAGGAGCTAAAGAGAGTGGTAGGAGCAGATCTCTTTGCTGGCAGTCTTGGTGGTAGAGGAGTGTTTTGAGGAATACTGAACAGCGAGTCCTTGACTTTGTAGTGGCCGATGCTTTAAGCCGAAAGAGTCCTCATTATTCTATTCGTGTTTCGCCACTATGGGTATTAATCACGAATGATTTTTTCGATCAAATAAAGAAGGCTCAAGAGAGAGCTTTGCAACGAGATCCTAAACAAGAGAGAATTAAGGGTCAAACAAAAAATCTTTACAAAGATTCTCGCGGTCTTACCACACGCTATGGTAGGATTTGGATTCCGTTTTCTAGTAAGTTGAAACAAGTTTTGCTTAATGGAGCTCATAAGTCTAAGTACTCTATTCATCCCGGTGCAACAAAGATGTATCAAGACTTAAAAGGAGAGTATTGGTGGCCCGGAATGAACCGGGATGTTGTGAAGACCGGAATGAAGGAGAGTATTGGTGGCCCGGAATAAAGTATGTTGAAAGATGCTTGACGTCTGCACAAGTGAAGGCCGAACATCAAAAGCCCTATGGGAATTTACAACCCTTGAAAATTCCGAAGTGGAAGTGGGAGCATTTCACTATGGATTTTGTTACCAAATTGCCAAAGACGCCACATAATCAATTCGATACTATTTGGGTTATTGTCGATCGTCTAACAAAGAGTGCTCTATTTCTTCCCATTCGAGAACTATATATATATATATATATATACCTTGATACTACGTCGCGGCTAAACTTGATTCTTGTGAACTAAGCCTACGAATTTACCAACCTAGTGTTGACATTTTCGAGTATCTTTTTAGGTATCATCAAGAGTTACTTAGAGGGTTAGAGTTATGAAGAGCATAGCTGGACTTAAGGATTGAATTGATGCATTCTAGATCTCTAGACCCGGGCACGATGCCTCGGATATCCCTCCTTTGTATGGGATTTATTTGTTGTACTCTTGACTCTCTTGTATAAATTGTAGCCTTATATTAACATCGTGTAGTCATTGCAATGTTCTTTCAGTTGCATCTCACGTTTCCGCCACTGGTAGGGTGTTACAAATTGGACAACATAACAATTTATTTACATATAATGAAGACGATTGAAGTATGTTCACAGTATGTACATTCGTTCGTAGTTACTTACATTCATGGGCACTAATCCCTATTATATGTATATAATAGTCTTAATACCCGTATGATATACAAATTAATTGGGAAAAACACAAAGTACCCTCATTCCTCCTCAAGAAACTCGCGAACAAGTTTAAAACTGGTGTTGTTTTGTGAGTTTAAAACTTTCAAACTGGCCAAAATATACCTATAATACTCCTTAATGAATTAATTTACACAATCAATCCCTTAACTCTTCAAATGACTATAGATTTGGGATGTGCGATTAGGATGTTGTTGAAATAAGTGGATCTACGATTGGGATGTGCGATTGTAAGATTATAGATTTGAGATTTTAAGTGGATCTACCGATTGGGATGTGCGAATATATGAATAATCGAGATATATTGATGTTGAAATAATTGAGATTTATTTGATTTGAGATTTCAATTGTTTTATAATTGAGATTTCAATTGTTTTCATCAGTGGAGTCTTAATTTACAGTTTTATATATGTAAGCATATAATTGTTTTTTTTATTGTAGTGTTTGTAATTTTTTTTTATCTTCTTTATTTATTTATTCAACATCAGTGTTTGTAACTATTTTTTCTTTTTAGAGATCTAATAAAACTAAAACAAAAAATTAAAAAAGTTTTAGTCATTAAGGACTAGTTTATAAGAAGACGCAAATTAACGACACGAGATGAGTTTAATGAATGACGGAAATTGGCCACATCATTAGCGATGTATAATAGGAAGTCGCAATATTAGCGATGGCGTTAGCCACATTTTCAAGGAAGTCGCAAAATAGCGACTTAATGTGCTACAACATTTGCGACTTTGTAAATGGGAAACATTTTGCGACTCGATTTTCGACTCAAGTTGCGACATTGACAACGAGGGTGTCGCTAAACAAGTCTCTACTTGTATCGCAAAATAGCGACTTTTAATTGTGAGTCGCTAAATTTGTCTCTAAATGGATGTTTTCTTGTAGTGAAATGCTATATTATATAATACCGTTTTGTTATTTCGTATTTTGAATTTCGTATTAAGTACTTCATGTTACAAAGTTTCATATGAGGGGCATCTTCGGCTTGCACCATCAGAGCGGGTTGTGAATTAAACGATTTGAAGTATTCTAGCTTATTGATGGGGCTCTTCACGACCCGAAATTTTGAAAACTAAATGTAAAGTACGATATTAGTTTTAAAAACATATATATATATATATATATATATATGTGTGTGTACCAATTCATCAATAAATGGAGTGGTACCGCCACCATGTGATCACATGGGCCCACAGATGAAAGCTGCAGGTCACATGTTCGAAACTTACCAGAGGCAAGTAGAGAAACTATACCTTGTGATCCATGTGTAAAGATAATAAGTCACCGGACATGAGTTCTATGTGGTGTGTGCTCTGGATACCAAGACGATCCGGACCAGAGGGTTCCCACCCATTTACCTTTTTTTTTCTTCTTATATATATGTATACAAATGACATTTTGTACCTTAATGGTATATGTATTTTAATATTCTACTTTCATGTTTTGTTTTGATGATTATCTTAAGGTGTCTCTTCTATAGTATATTCTAGGTAGATCATGTCGCGCAACGCCCGACAATGATTTGCGCTGACTTGTAAGAAGTACAATGTAACAATTATCGAACTACTGTTGCATTCATTTTTACTATCCGTTAATAGATGTTAATATGAGTTTGTTTACAAAAATTAGTATTCGGTTTTAGTTATAGACAACACCATGACATTCGTATTCCGATCATGGGTATCTGTACAAAAGATTGGTTGAAGGTTATAGCAAGTTGCTCGATTTCTGCAACTCATGATACTTTTTATGTATCTGTTTTAGTTTCCAGGTTTCTGCCTTTTTGAAGTGCTGCTTTCAGTACAATGGGAACATAAAAAAAAAATATGTAAGAAATTAATCTTCAGCTACAATTAGCCGCGGTCTACGTTCAATTAATGACAGGAATGCTAACAGATATCCGGATGGTGAAATATCTGACAAATTCAGCCCATTCATAGTGCTATATATCCAATGGCTCAAAGTGGTCAACAGTTACTGAAGTGTACTCAAATGCATAATTCCTACATATTGCTTTGTAAAAAGAGGTAGATTACTATTTGCTATAGAACGTGTTTGTAAACACAAAATTAAAAAATTTATTAGTTAAGAGAAATTTTGAAATTGGATTATAGATATTTTTTGCGGATTCGGGCAGAACAGAAAATCTTACCTACTTTGAGTCGTTAACCAACCCATCTGAACGTCTCATATTGCCACATCTAATTCTGTGCAATATTGATCCTCACGGAAAAAAAGGGCGTGTATTAGTTGCCGCTACAGCTAGCTCCAAGACAGATAAATGAGTTCATGTCTGATAGTTTTTGTCATGAATGAGATCAACAGATGCTCCAATTCCTGTCTACATGATTCTAGATTTTCAAAGGACTTATATGCATAAATAATTCATTGTTCGATGGCCATGCTTTCTCATCTCCTACATACATATATTCTAAATGAAGCCATGTTATACCAATGTGTCATAAACATGGCAATAATTTAAATCAAGGAAAGTAGAATGGAAGTTAGGATCAAACTATAGTCCTGCAAAATTTCGCAATGTGTATAAGTAACATTCTTTTGCTTTTTAGATAGGTGCAAGATGTAACATCTGATTCTAAAAACTTGTCAAACATGACCATTCCACCAATTGTTCTCAGATTTACCAGTGAATGTCTCCTATGCTTTGCCAAAGTACGAACCTGTGTTCCTCGTTGTTTTCGCTACATCAGGTGTCGAAGACAATTAACCGGAGAGGCGGCGGTATTCATTAACCAAAATAATTTTTGCTTTGAGATGGTCATTGATTCCTCTATCAGTCAGACAATTGACCGAATAGTTAGTATTCATTAACATAAATATATACTAAATGTTATTCTGCTCTAAGTCATATAGCAAGGGAATTGAGCTTGAGTGACTACTATACATAATGTTATTTTGCTATAAGTCAATTGGCAAACCTTATTAGGCAGCAACGAAATTGGTAAAAAAGACAACTTGCAAAAGATTCAATGAAAATGTGAGAAGTAGTATAAAATTTAATTGTCACGATAATACTAAAAGCGAAAAACACTTGATAGAAAAATGCAAATGAGTCAATAAAAATGTGCGAAGTAGTCTAAAAATTAGTTGTGAAACAAAAATACAAATCCGACATAAAAACAACAAATACCAGGTAAAAAATTTTGTCAACAAAAAAATAGGGGGTTACCTGAAAGTCATTTTCAATGTAAGAGAAGTTCACTTGATCGAATTCTGTAACAAAAAAATAATCGCCCTTTAGCATAATGATAGGAGACTATATAACCCAAAACTGGGGGAAAAAAAATGAGACATATTTAGCATCTTTTGATTTTCCTTTCATTTAAGCATTTCATCAAGCATATAGTGTGCATAAATCTGGTATTAAAACAAAGTAGTCTTTAAAGTTGTGCAAATGATTGCGAATATTTAAAGGAATCAAAACCGTCATTTGAAGAGAGCAAAAACCATGAAATGGGAAAACATTACCTGATAATAACCTTTGAGATAGAAGAGAAGAAATCAAAAAAGAACATCTAACAATTACTTTTGAGAAGAGAGAGGGTTACAAAGGCCAGTGATTGTAAATTTGTAATGAGAAAGCAAAGAAACAAATCTTTCATCTTTTGATATGAACTGAAAAAAGGCACGTGGCAAGAAACAAAGATACTACTGACACGTATCTAACGGATGACACGTATCTAATGGAGAGTTTAAAAAAAAATAAAAATTGAAGCTCGTGGGTGTCGAACCCACAATCACGGGTATAATGGCGAGAACAAAAACCAGGCCAACCAAAATCATATTTGTTTTATTTTTGCCAAACATTGTATTAATGATGCTTATGAGCAATTACTGTTCATAAGCATGCTCATTAATAATAACTAGTTGGTTCTCGCACGCGCGTTGCGGCGGGAACAATTTCTGAAACAGGTTCAAAACAACATTATAAACATATTACAAAACAGTAGGAATAAAAAATGGGAACCTCTAGATGCTTTTTTGTTCTTGAAGGGCGAAGGCTTAAGCTCCACATTCTTGTAATTATATCAATCATGACACCTTTGTCCGACTTAATCAAACTATGTTAATATAATGGCCAGATGTCTCAGAGTGAGCATCATCATTCAGACTCTTATGATGCTTCTTATGATACTCTGCCTTGATATACTGCATATCAATCTCAGCCCTTGTGCATATCATCTTAACAAATTTTTGAATACAAATCTCTAAATTCCTCTTTTGTCCAATTTATGAGAAAGTAAGGATAGTCTGATTTCAGTTGGTGGTGTTTGTCACTGCAAATTATTTGTTACCAAGTCTTAGATGATCAGTTTTTAGTGTTATGGTATAGCATAACTTATTCAGGAATAGCTGCAATAGAACTAATAATGGTTACTTCAAATAGCAAAAACAGATCCGAATAGAATCTCCGTCAGCTTGTTTGTCATATCTGATTATTCAATTAATCACTTTCAGAACGTTGGCTCCTTTAGAAGGCTCTTTTTATGGAACAAACAGAGTGTTATTAAGACATGATGAACGTTTGATTAATACCTTGGCAAAGTACTTCCCAGGATTCTCAGCACATTGTATAATGGTGACCAAAGCATGCTCAAAGTTAACCGAAGTCTCACCTTTCACAACCTGAATTAAGTAGAAAACGTGTTTGTTGCACAACTTAAAATAAGCAACACACGAATTTAAACTTTTAATTCGCCCAAAGATATGCACACAAAAAAACCCCACCTTCTTCGGTGTGTTCCCATACATGTTATGATACGCAGTAATGACAGCAGCCATGTTTGCCCTGCTTCTGCCACTAAAAATCATTCTGACTGTCTTCTCATCAGTTCCCAATGAGATATTGTTTTTGTTGTGCCTCGTATTGCTAATAATATATTCGAACATTTGCCTGTCAAGGATATATTACACATTTGAGAAATCTCTAAATGTTGTTGTATATTGTAGTTGTAACTTAACTGGACAGTACCTTGTGTTTGTAGCCAGCTTTGTGCATTTGTGCTTCTTCCTAACGGAAGGCTGAAGAAACCGAGGACAAATTGTCAATCACATGGTAATTGTAAATACACTTCTTATAACACTAACTTAATTAATTAAAACACTAAAGTACTCGACTAACCATCAGATATAATGGAAAAAAAACAGTTTCCAGTTTGCAAACAATAATTCAAATCGGTAAAAAGAGCTCATCTTTTTCCTTCTAGAAAGCAACGCATTAGTAGCCGTTGGAAAGCATAACGTAAGAATATTATTAAGTCCATTAACAGACACATGTTGGCATGCTCAAACGCTTCTCTTTCGGGATGAGAGATCATCTAATCATATATAGGCATGCATTACACCAAGTGACCGGGAAGCTATACTATTAGACTTGTTCCTTTTAGCTCTATAATTCTAGTAATTCATCATTTAACTTTATTCCACTATCAATGTAGGTGGATTATGAACACCATGCCCTTCTCACTTTTGTCTCTGAAGTTGGATCTTCCTAAAATGTTATTTTTATGTAGAGCAAAGTTATACACTCCTTTTAATTAAATGGATGTATCAAGCCATTTTTATCATCATCCTCACATGAGAATGTAACCTCAACATTATCTAAATAAGGGGCAGTAGAGGAGGTCGTCCATTTTGTTATTTATTCTTCTTATGCTTTATGATGATTAAAATTACAACACAAAACAACCCCCTTCCCAAACCTCTTGGCATAAACCAAATACCACGAACCTTTTATGTTTCATCATGTCTTTGTAATTCACAAAATCAAATTCAAGGGATGCTTGAGATTGGTTGCTCAAAAAAAGCGCTTTCAACTCCTATTATTAGTTAATAGAAATGAGAATTACCGGTAATTCCATTGGAAGAGACTCAAGCCCAAGCTGGGACTCATAATCAATCACCCAACTTCAGGGTGCGATGTGGTGAGTTGTGTTCTCTGTAATCAACAGGTCCAACAGCATATGTCAACATTGCAGGGGATAAAATAACATGATTTCCATGAAAAATAGCAAATCTTTTCTTCCCAAACTCCATACACCCTGCTGCCAAAATAATGAATATGTTTTAAGCATATATCAAGTTCCATAAACTTTGGGTTTTCCATATGACCAACATATATCATGTATATAAATGACTAATTAGTCTAATTTACAAAACCACACTCCATAAACATTTGCTAACAAAAACGATAGAACTTTAAAAATTCGAACCTACTAAATATTAAGCAAAACCTAGATGAATAAACGTTGATATATTGATATAAATAAAGAAAAATAGACGCTTTAAAAAAACCAACCTGTATTTGATTAATAGCAAGCAATAAAAGGAAAGAACAAACCTTGTTTCAAAAGAAGCATTGCAAGCCCTAAAAGAATCATCCATGAAATCATTCTGTTCAGTCAATATTACCTGTTTTTTTCTTGTGAAGTCCTTTATCATTTTTTTTATAGCTTCCCCGCGTACCCTATAATTTCTGTTAAAAGCTCTTATACACAGTCAGTTTATGTATCTGAACCACCGTTTCACTTTTTGATTCCACTTTATTTGGTGTGGGTTCTCAGCCTGATTCGGCAGAGCCCCAGTCACCGAATGGAATATATACCTGAAAGAAAAAGATAAAATTCATATTAAGCAGAGCATTGCGAGAAATTTCAAATGCAAACAAAAAGACAATCCATGATAATAGAATGTTTCCAACCATCTAAAAGGTTACTATACGTTTAATTATCCATGAAACCATATCATTATGTGCATCTTTATGGCCTACTAAAACTCTAACTCTAAACCATGGGACAAAGTTTCTCAAATTGATAAGCAAACTACTGGTTGGCAAGAAAGCAATGAAAGTTAAATTCAGTAGGTATCTAATTAGACACACAGAATCTTTAGCATGAGACGATCAAACATGTGTTACCAACAATTGCAAAATTCACCGGTAGCTAACTATTCTACTACCAGGATTTATCTTGTTGCTATTTGGCTTCCCTAAATATTTAACTCACCAATAGCATTTGCAATTCGATTACATGTGGCTAAAGTGGTAAAGATTAATTATTATTAGATATGTGACGGCCAAAAGGATGGTTGCACTTGCATATAGAGGTTCCAATTTTGATCCATTTATTAACGAATGGGGTTGATTCAGTAAATGTTTTATACTTAATGGGCCAAGTAGAAAAAAAATAGCTTAACAGGAAAAGGGGTGAAAGACGCCACGTTGTTTTTTAATGCACAAAACCTCTTGGATCATTTTATTACAATTTTTCAAGTATTATTGTCAACATTGAGAACTAAATCTAATCATTAAGTGTTTCCAGGTAAACCCAACTCGCCCATTTCGACCCGTTACCCGACCTCATTTTTCACCTCTAGTTGCACATAAGAGTTTATAATGGGATTCCAGAATGATTTGCAGCATCTCTAAACTAAAAGGTACATTATGCAGAAGTCATTAATAAGAAATTAAGATGTCAGGAGCAAAAAAGTTACAAGATTACTAAGATACATTAAACAGCAATTATGCTTTACCTTGCAGAAGAAGAACTCCTCAGAACGTTCGAGCACATCTACACATTATAGCTTGGGATTGTTTTCTGCACAAAAAATATTATGATTCTGTAATATCCCACTCAATGGTTGATCTTATAAATACTGCAAAACTCTAGCTAGTTTTATTTTTGATTCAAGCTTCCTTGATTCTGAGTATAAACCCGACGATCGAAGACCTTTGATAACAACCCTTTGGGTAGGCCTAAACACCTTCATTCCCTGGTTTAAACAGGCTAACAGAACCTTAGAAGCAGTCAAAAATCTCCCTTCCTTGCAAAGGTTATGCACCATAGACGTGTAGGTTATACAATCTCTAGGTTCCATCTTCTTAAAAAGCTTCAACGCATCATCAATGTAACCAGCTTTACACAACCGATCAACCATACAATTATAAGCAACTAAATTAGAATCAAACCCCAATGTATCCATATATTTCAGATGACACAACGCACCATCAAAATTACCTGCTCTGCACAGACCATCAATAAGAGTAGTATGCGTATATTCATCACATTGAAACCCGGCTTGTTCAATCTCATACAACAAGTCATAAACTTCCTCCAACCTACCTTCTATGCAATACATATTAACCAAGATATTGTACGACACGATATCAAGCTCAATCCCTTTTTCAACCATTAACTCAAAACATCTATATGCTTCTTCCAATCTACCCCTTTTAACAAAGGCACTACTAACTGTACAATAAGAAAACGCATCATATGTATATCCTTTATTTTTCATTTCATGAAAGACTTCTATTCCTTCTTCGAATTTTCCCGATCGAAAACAATATTTCATCACGGTAGTATAAGTACTGGCATTGGGTGTGAGATTTGATTTCCCAAGCTCCTTAAGCACCATTCTTGCAGCCTGTAACCGACCCGCTTTACAAAGCCCGTCAATTAATATGTTGTAAGTTATTAACTGAGGAATAAACCCATGTCGCTTTATATGTCGGAATAGGGATAAGGCATTATCAGAATACCCATTCTTGCAGAGACCGTTAAACATGGTATTAAATGTGGTAGAACAAGGATAGAGTTTGTTCATGATAATATTATGGAAGACCTTGTTGGCCTCCTCCGGTTTTCCTAATCTAAAAAAGCAATGCATTATAGTATTATAACTCCAAACATCGGGAGGAATTCCAAGTTTAATCATTTCCTCGAACAGATTAAAGCATCTCGAAAGTAAAGAATGGTTGGAAGCACCAGCTATTAAAGAATTATAAGTAACTACATCTGGATGTATATCTGCCTCTTTCATTCTACTTAAAATTGAATAGCCTGCATCGAGGTCAACAAAACGACAATATGCAGCAACCAATGTGTTGTACGTAACAACATTTGGTAGGGTTCCTAACCTAATAGCATCAATAATAACAGCTTCTGCTTTCTCCAGTTGTTGGACTTTACAAAATGAAGCCACACATATATTCATCAGCCTCGTTGACAAATTAGAAACCATTCTCCAATAATACTCTGAGGCTAACCAAATTGAGGCTTCAAACAGCCCTTATATGTAGATCACATATGTATATTTATAAACCTATATTGAACTTCAGCCAGTGACCTACAAAGTATTTAAACATATGTAAATTTGTTAGATACACGAGATTTTATTATGTCAATTTTGTCTTGTTAAGCCCAAAGTGAGATCATTTGGTCAAATCTTGATCAATGAAAGCAAAATAAAACAGTAATCCATTCCATATTTAAAAGATCTTCCTGTTTCCTCAGCCCATTTTATCACTATTTATTCACATTTCGATCAATGGAATAATATCATAATGAAGGAATTTATATTCTGGATACATATAAACTCTTACTAGATCACGGACATATTAGCTTATCAACTCTGCAGAATTTAACAGTGGAGCCTCATTCTGGACAATGTGTTGAATCCCTGATAAGGTTAACCAAATATATATCAATACCGCAAGTGGAACATAAATGGCATAACACTTACATTCACAAAAGATAATACCAGCAAAAGGAAGTAATGGACAAAAAATACAAGCAGCTTGATAAAAGCCCATTTCCCCAAGGATCATATATATATACAACACAACTAAACCCAATAAAAGTTATAAGGGAAAATGATAAATACTGCTAGCAGCAGCCTGCTGCTAGCATTTCCCCCTCACAATCAAATTATATCACGTGATTGAATAAATAAACAACCCCCTCATTGTGAGGGCAGCAGCCTGCTGCCAGCAGCAGCAAAGCTAAGCCCTTAGAAAAAAACATGACATGGGAGTTTTTTCGAGTAGAACATAGATAATAGATGAACGAATTAAAACAATTTTAGTTTTTTAGTCTATAAAACTTTCGCTGTAAAGACACATTTTGTTTTGTTTTTTGTTTTTCTTCTCCCTATCAAAAAGATAAATATTTACATACAGTACCACACATTTATTTATTTCATATAAATTTCGGATCCGGAGTGTTACATTAGAACAGTGGACTGGGTTTACCATAAGGCCCATCTTAGATATAAGAGCCCACAAAGAAATGATAGCCCAATAAAAAATACTTCGCGTTTCAAGCTCTTGTAGTTGTACTAGTACTTTTGTAAAAACGTTTTCACACATGTTATCATATTGGTAGTTGGTTACTCGTTATTTTTGCAGGAACGGAAGATCGAACCCTAAAAAGTATTCCAGTTTTGCCAAATGGTCCAACTCGTGATATGCACCATTTTTATTTTATTTTTGATTTGCACCACAACAACTACTTCTAATAATTGTTGAGAGGTTCGTGCTTCATTGTGGGATGCCTTGGTCAATTCTTTGCCAAACATGAATGTTGGTCTGTATCTTTTTTGAAATCCTGCATATAAATCGAGTGTGGCATTCGGATTCAGGGAACTCGTTACAACATGCGTATAACACACTAACACAACGAGGAGATCGGTCCCTTTTGGACTGAGATTGCATTTCGTAGGGAGCATGTCCTGAGCTAATCTGCAAAACATGATATTTACTCCATGGTTGCTCTAGAAAACCTGGCATCTAAAAGAAAACCGATATGTTCTAGGTCGAAATTATAATTTAGTAAAAATAAAATAAAATCCAATCTCATAAAATGCTTGTCAAAATCAATGTTACAACACAACACCGATGATTTAGAAACTATGCAGGCTGATTTTGTTTTTGAGATTAAGTAAACACTCCCAAAAAAATACGGGTACAGTAATGATTTTTTAGTCAAACTTTGGTATAAAAATAAAAAATACATTATCAAATGTGGGATTATTCCACCCCAAGACCTATCAATTTTTTTTTTATTTTTAACATGCAACAAATATTAATGTCTGACTATATGAGGTTATCCAATGGCAAAAGGTAAACCCATACGCCCGCGAACGACATACAGCGCTGGGTAGCCAAAGGCCACCAAATGACCAAAGCCACTAGTTCCGGGAGAAACCTGCCGTCTGAAAGCCCATTGCGGTAAAACCCGTCTTGGATGAGATTTGAACTCAAGACGTATGATCTCAAATCCATCTCTTTCATTTCCACATGCCAATTAAATTAAAGCTAGTTGGCCAAGTCCTATTAACTTAATATAATCTTTTAATTGGTTTTGGACGCCCATAATTTTGGGATTCATTATCTATTAATATAGATTGAAGAAGACTTTGATACTGATTTCTTTATACTTGTAGGGACAAAAACTATATTTTCTTTGACACCACACCACAATTATATGAGTTAGTTAGCTTGACCAATTAAATATACTAAAACTAAACTTGTTTTTAATATATGTAACCTGTATTAATTAGGTTGACCTTTGCCAGAGTTGTTAAGCAGCAGGTGAAGTTGAAGTTTTCATCTAATGATCGATAAGATTATGGTGTCCGTGCAAACCGAATGGATGACACCTACTTCCGATTAGGGGAGATTTTTTATTCATGTACCTTTTGGGTTGCATCTAATGGACTAATTAATGGGGTTGCATCTAAAGTTTGGACTCGAGCTCGTTTAGACACGACTTTTCAAATATTTAACGAGCTGAACTTAAGTAGCTCATGAGTAGCTAGACTCATTTACACATATGGATTCATCATTCATTGTTTTTAGCATATACCTTACGATAGTGTTCATTATTGCTACTTTTATTTGGTTTGAAAACTAAAATGGTATGTAATTTTCATATATTTGAGATGGTATTGAATTAATAAAATAATTTAAAAGTATTAAGTTAACAAGTTTAACTTGTTAAATTAATACCACACTATCCACTATGAGATCACATTTCTCCAAATTGACATAGAGTTGGTGTTTGCTTAATGGCTCAAATACTCTTCTCAGATGATCTAAATCTCTTCAGATTTAGAATAAACAAGAATGTCATCAAAATATACAACCACAAACTGCGGCCAATACTTCCCCACACTCAATGCTCTTCGACACCTACCATCCAGCATCTCCTCGTTGCGAGCACAAGTTTTTCTCCCCTTGCCATTGCTGGTGATTACTTTCGTGTTAAAGAAAAACTCGAGTACATATTCTATGATGTCATAAATCATTGGAAAGTTTTATACAAACTATCGCCAAAACTTTTTTTTTTTTAGAGCAGAAGAAATCTTATAAAAAACTAACAAGGTGCTAAAAAAACAAACTACAAGGAAGACATAGAGTTTTACAACCACAATGTCCAGTCTAGCCTAGATTTTTTGAATTTACTCGAAAGCCAATCAAATGAGTTAACAACAACGCTATCAATAATATAACATTTTCTAAACTTGGAGTCTTGAAAGAGCACACTGTTTCGAAATCTCCAAATGGTCCACAACGTTGACAGAATATATTGTTCACAGATTTATTGAACAAAAAATCTGTTTATAAAAAATCGCTTTAGGTGTCGAATGACTTGAGCCACTCCATGTCATGATTACCAATAATAAAATTTCAAAAAGTTTGTTCATTTAGAAGCATGAAACTTTTAGAAATTGTTTTGTTCACATTTTGGAGTGTCACAATGTATATGCCAAAAAGAGACATAAAGTACGAGATTCTCCAATTGTTCGTACATTGTATGACAACATAAACTGAATAAATAATTGGATTCAGTTTGACTTTCATACGACATCTTTCACTTCAACCCTTTTTTACTTTGGCTTTCTATCCTTTCCAGATTTTGACCATCTAATCTTCATCTTTTTCTGCAACCCACACTTCTTGTCCAATTGAATTTATGCGTTTCAAAATCAAACTTTATCACTTTATAAAAGTTATACATTATTATTTCCCACGTTATACATTATTATTTCCCACGTAGCTTTCCGATGTCGAGTTAACTCATTTGGTAAAAGCTTTTGCTTTTTGGATGAAACCCAGGATTCGATTCTTGTATAAGTGATTTTAGGATTATTTGGGGTTGTTTAGAAATAGAGTACATTTTGTCGTTAAAAAATAAAAATAAAATTCGTAATAGCTTCTATGTACAATTTTAAAAATCTGAAATTAACATATCATTTTTATGACTATTTTACGCTATCACTATTCTGAGAAACACAATTTAAATTATCAAATAATATGAGAAACTTAATTACAATAATCATGCCATTTTTGAAAGAACATAATAATTCAATGTTAAGTTCAAATAGCAACTGAATAATAAGTCTAGGACCACTGAATTAGTTAATTGGTCATTATGTTCAGGTTAATAAATTCATGTTTTTTTTTTTTTAACATTCAACGGGACGGCTAGCCCTTTACCTTACCCGCAGTGACATCCAATTGGGCAGTATGCGGTGGGCTTAAGGGACTAGCAACCGATGAAGCCGGGGAACCACGGGGGAGGGAAAACCCCTTAACCAGCCGCTACAGAAGGCACGACGTTGGACTAAGGGGAAAACCTTTGCCCCTTCGAGTCTCGAACCTGCGTGGGCAAGAGGGAAACTCTCACTAGGGGACTTGGGATACCAATGCACCACTTAGGTGAATGGTCACATATGGGATTTAAATCTAGTTGAGATTGGTATAGATCACCCCATATTTATATGTATCTTGCAATTATTATTTTTTATTTATTTATTTTTTCTTTCTTTTCTGAATGATGTCATTACAAAACTAATGTGTTTGACGAAATGCTTATCTGGTTTATTTGCTTTTTTGTGAAAGTGTACTAAGACATTAGACACGTGGGCTTTTATAAAAATTCTTGAGCACCACAAATTAAAATGGTAGTTTTTCTTAGCTTAAAGTATGGAAATGATGATTACAAGAAACTCTCTTTTCAACTTTAGTGAAAATCCAACTCAACAATAATGATATCTCTTTCAATTTCATATATGAAGTTGATTTTATTACAAGTACGTGTAAGTTAGTTAGTGTGTCATTTTTGTTTGAGCAAATATGAAAAACTATATAGCTAGTAAAAATTGTTGATTAGTCATTATAAAAGAATTTTGTTGTTAAAGTTATCTAAGTTCTATTTTATCTGTTGAGTTAATCTTTTGGATTTAGTTAACAGGTAAATTGATATTTGAAGAAGTCAACAATGTCTATTCAACGGCTCAAAAGATTTTCTTAATTCTGGTGTCGTAAAAGGGTGCTGCTATTTCCACCTCACCGTACAAGTGTTTAATGCACAGAAAGAGGTACCGTACAACTGTTT
>JAOEHQ010006118.1:0-17620 GCA_025447715.1 Asclepias incarnata
GACCTTAGAGCATATCCAACAAAACATAGCAAATAAGAACGTATTTGAACATATTAAACAATATAAAAGCATAATAAGAACTTGCATCCTGTGTGACACGTCTTCATCTCTCCTCCTAGATTTGTGTAGCACCGATCCCAGGTATTTAAAAGACTCATTCAGAAGCAATACCCGCTCCCAAATGCGAATATCCTCACCCCCATTTTTCTTGATCTCGTCCTTGTCAAAGTCACATCGTAGGTATTCGGTCTTCTCTTGGCTGACATGCAATCCATTGTCTTCGAAGGCTCCTCTCCATTTCTCTAACCTAAGGTTTAGATCCTCTGTCGATTTCGAAATAAGCGTGATGTCATCGGCAAAAATCAAGCACCACGGTAATTCTCCTGTATGCCACTCAACAACTCGTCCAAGATCAAGGTAAAAAGATATGGGCTAAGTGCCGAACCCTGGTGTAAGCCCACTTCTACACTTAGCCCATATCTTAGTTACATAGATGTCTTTGCTCTATTGTACATATCCCTGATAACCCTAATGTATCTATCAGTAACTCATTTCACGTGTAACGTCCTCCAAATCGACTCCCGTGGTACACTATCATACTCCTTCTCCAGATCTAAGAAGGCACAGTGTAGTGTTTTTGTCTTTCCTTATGCTTCTCCATAAGGATTCTGGTGATGTGGATAGCCTTCATCGTCGACCTCCCTACATAAAGCCAAATTGGTTCTTTGCTACCTTCGTGACCCCCCTAAGCCTCATCTCGATCACTCTCTCCCCATAGATTCATGGTATAACTTAGAAGTTTTATACCCCTATAGTTGCTACAACTTTGCACACCCCCTTGTTCTTGTAGACATGGATAACCTCACTAAGTCTCCATTCCTCTAGCATTATCGCACTTGTCCAAATCTTGTTGAAGAGGCCTGTCAACCAGCTTACCCTTACGTCCCCCAGGCATCTCCATACCTCAATAGGGATTTGGTCTGGACCTACTGCATTGTTTCTCCCCATCTTCTTTAAGGCAAGCCTCACTTCCTCGTGGATGATCCTCGTATCATCGTCGTCGTCGTGGAATGTATATGGGTGTGTATTGTGGTCAACTCCTCCTTCACTTCTCCCCGACCCTCTCCCTATAAAAAGTTTGGCGAAGTAATCTTCCCATCTTTTCCTGATGTCTCCTTCCTTCACAATGCTCCGTCCGCTTTCATCATTGATATATATGACGTCTCCTAGATCCCTTCTTCTTCTCTCCCTGGCTTTAGCAATCCTGAAGATATCGTTTTCACCTTCTTTGGAGTCTAGTTTCTTATATAGTTCTTCGTACGCTCTTTCATTTGCTTTATCTACACTCTTCTTTGCCTCTCTCTTGACTTCACTGTACCTCTCCCTTGCCAAAGACCAATCCTCTATTGTCCCATTCCGTCTCTTGATAAGCTCTTTAAAACAACTATGTTTTGTCACGAATTTGGTCCAGAGCTTTTCGCTGATCCACCAAGATTCCCTACCAACTTTACGCTGCCTTCCGGTCCCTCTGGCTACCCCTAGGACCTCCTTAGCCGTCTCCCTCATGTCATTTGCCAGGGATGTCCACAACCAATCTATTTCCATATGCAAACCGTCTTGAATCTCCCTTGTGAACCAAATGCTAATCATCGACCTAAACGTCTCCGCCGCTTCACCAGTTAGGTTTTTCCAGAGGATTCTCGGCTTTTCAACCTTCTCGATCTTGATTGCTCGTCTACTCAAGAGCAAATCCATGACCAATAGTCTATGTTGGGTGTAGTAATCCTCTCTAGGAAGGACCTTGCAGTTTTTGCATACCCTAAAGTTGGCTTTACGCAACAGGAAATAGTCGATCGGTGTGCTATGTCGTCCACTCTGGAAGGTAATCAGCTGAGTATCTCTCTTCATGAAGAAAGAGTTCGTGATAATCAAGCCGCGTGCAATAGCAAACTATAATAGCGTGCGTCCATCGTCATTCCTCTCTTCAAACCCGAAACCCCCGTGTGCCCCCGTGTAACTGTCTGCCTCTACTCCTATATGCCCGTTTAGGTTCCCTCCTAAAACTAGTCGTTGGTCCTCTGGGCAACTCCTCACAAGCTCATCCAGTGAGTCTCAAAAACTCTTCTTCTTTACCGCTCCTAGACCCGACTGGGGAGCATATGCGCTGATCACGTTTATGGTATCCTTTTGTATCACCAATCTAACCATCATCAACCTATCACCATGCCTTTCCATGTGCACAACATAGTCTTTATGTCTCCTCGCCTTGACGATACCCTCTCTGTTTCTCGTTGAAGACGCTCCCGAGTACCATAGCTTGTATCCATTTTCCACTGCTTATGGACCCCAACCTGGGTGATCTATCCATGACCAGGATGAAGCTTGGGTGAAACTAAGTGGAGGTCCTCTCTGGTGCTCTTCCCCTTCCACTTAGTCTCTTGAAAGCATGCAATGTCAATCTTACACCTAGCCAAGACATCCCCTAGCTCTAAAAGCTTACCTTTAAGGGTACCTACATTCCAGCTACCGAATCTTAACTTTATGGGTTTTGTTACTCTAGTGTTAACCCTCCTATACCTGCCCGCCCTTAAGTCAGAAGGACATGGTAATAGTAATCGTCATAGGGCTTGGATGAGGATCTAAGGCTAAACAGAGTAAGGTGGGACAACTTGTCCATAAGATGTCATCGGTGGCATGGGTGTGACAGATCTTCCATAAGAAGTCGTTCGTGGCAGTGGTGTGACAACTAATTAGAAAGTAGTTGATGGCAGGGGTGTGGAAGGTCCTCCATGAGAAGTCGTTGGTGGCAGTGGTCTATTAAAGTTCTTGGTTTGGAATGCATATTCTGAGTCTATCGTCTAGAATGTATATACATAGTACGACACTGGTTTGGAAGTAATTCTGCTACCAAAGGCACATATGAGTCATGTGACTCCGCTAACCCTCCACAACTGGGTTTCTTCTAAATAGGCGAGGCATCGTAAAGTCCTTCGGAAAGAGCAGATCATTTCTTTGATTATAGGAGTTTAAGAGTTTCTTTAGCTCTTTGATCTAGATGTCTATCACACAATATGTAACGTCCTGTTTTATAATGGTGTTAGTAAAAGTGAGCTTCTACAAAGGGATGATAGAAAGAACAAAAAATAAAAGAAAAAGCCATACATTAAATATATATATATATATATATATATATATATATATGATCACGTATGTAGTTACATACATGTTAACAAAGTCTAAGGGTGTTGAAATTCTTTATTGATTTAGACTCAAAGAATTACAAAGAGTAATGTGGAATGAAAGATTAAAAAGGCAGACTCTAATCCTAACTTACTCTTCACTGAATACCGATTTAATTCACAAAATACATAATTTAGCAAACTAATAGAATTGTTGATGGACATAGTTCTCAGGGGCGAAGCCACACATGGACTTGGATGGGCCAAGGCCCGCCCTGACCTTCTTACTAACCCTGTTATTTATATGTATATTTCTCATAAAAATTAGCCCATAAGGTAATTGGCCCATCCAAATAAAAAAATTGTAGCTTTTATTACTCGATTTTTAGATTTGGCCCGTCCAAAGTATATTTTCTGGCTTCGCCACTGATAGTTCTTGAGTAATATTCAACACAAAGTTCTCTGAATATTATTTAGGGGTTGTGAAACATTTTCTCCAATGGTTTGCTTTCCTTTTATAAGCAAAGATTTTCTTCAAAAGATGTGTATGACACTTGTCAAGTTCTGATTAGACACTTGCTTTCCTTTTGTCTTATTCTGTTTGACAAGATAGATTTGTTTGCACTTATCAGCAGCAAACAACTTGTCTCAGAAGAATGTTGATGTCCCAAATTCTTCTAATTCTTTTAGTTCACCAGCAAACATCTGTAAAACTTCTTCTGATGAAGCTTTGGTTGTATCTTCAATGTGTTGTAAACTTCAAAGTTAATTCCACTTAACTTTGATGCCTCTTTCATCAGCTTCTTTCTTCGACTTCAACCGACTATTAATCATTTAAAACATTGATGATACATAAAACTGCTTACTAAACGTACTTAGCAGTTTGTTTTAACTAATTAAATCATACGTCCCTTTTTAAGACTAACATATATTACATTGGTTAAAGGAAGTAGGTAACAACTGTTGTTGTTGGATAGACACCCACTTACCCATTTTATCTTTAAATACCCTCATAAGGGTGGACACATTTCTCAAAAAAGTGTGTTACCATCACTTCCTACCAACACATAATAAGTGAACTACATTCACTTTACCATACATATTCTTTTTTTCTCACACATCTAACAATAATAAGATGAAGTATATTCACTTCTCATAACACACAACATAAGTGAATCATACTCAGTCTCTCACACAATACATTCGATTTGATACAATCAAATGATATTCATTATATCCTTCTAGGATATCAGAAAATATCATTTTCCTATCCTAGGATAGCCATCGTCACCTTAAGCTCGCTAAGAGCTTGTTAGATTTGTACTGTATATTCAGGAGATGCGATGATTGTCGCGGTTAAACCTGTATTGTCATTGAGCCCGTCATTTCATGCTCAAATATTGGCGTCATCCGTGGGACACGAACGGAAAGATCCTACAACAACAATCAAAGGAATATATTGACTCCTCACTTCAACACATATACACGGCAAACTAGTATCACACTCGTATTCTCTCACATATATACAATACAAAGGACATCAAAATGTCCAATTATATTTTCTCTACACATTTTAATATCAAAATCAGACACAACATATAATACAAGACAAGTGATCCTTCATATCCTTTTAGAGCACATGGGAAACACATCTATCCCACTCCAGAACAATCATCGCCACCTTAGGCTCGCTAAGAGCTTGTTAGGTTTGCATTGTATATTCAGGAGATGCGATGATTGTTGCGGTTAAACCCATATCGACACTGAGCCTGTCATTTCATGCTCAAACAATGTATTTCCACTCAAATAAGAGCACCCTTAAAGTAAGAACAGTACGAGAACACTCAAAAACTTCACTTTGATATATTATAAGTCCATAAAATTAACATAATGTATAACTAACTAGATTATTTTCCCGCGTAATACGCGGGTGAACATATATAATTAATGATAGCCTAATGTTTTATAATATAATAAATTGACAAAAATTGAATCTCACATCATGATGCAAGAGATGTGAAGTTAAGATTACGATACAAATGTATTTTGGTAGAAAAAAACATAAATGTAATGGTATTATGTTTCTATGAACAATTAGTAGAACTTAAAAATTTTATATTTTTTCTTTGTGCTGAAACAATGACAAAATTTGACACGTAACACAAAAGTCGTCGTTTGAAAATTCTTAAGTTAAAATCGAGAGAAAAACTCTATAATTCCAAATAGCAATTTCCTTATTCAATATTCACTTGTAATTTGCCAAGCAAATATCCTTTAGTATTATTCATAATCTAGAAAACAACTATAAGACGATACGAATGAGAAAGATAGGAGGAAATGGCGAACTTGGGTTACGATATATAAGACGATACGAAAGAGTTATTTATTTTTTTTATTTTTAGCATGCTTATGTTGGAAAAATAATTGGTGTTGAAAACTTCTTTCAATTACTGTCAATGTCACATTAATGACAAAGTTACACTTAATATTCATGTAGCTTGTTGCACTCATATACAAAGTTAAAAATCTGGTATACTTACGTGGTCATCAATAATCTTTCTCGTCATTTACCATTTATTTAGTAATAATAAGAGTTTAGTATATTTAGTAAATCTAAAAATAGAAGTTGAAGTCATCAAAACCATCCAAAGGTTACAATTGAAAGTGGCTTTTCATCCAATGATTGTGGCTTCTCCAAAAATTAATTTAAGGGGTTCTTTTATAGTTATTGGAAAATTATTGATATACTAAAGTATTTATTTTTTTTTTTTTTACTAGCATATATGTAATGTTTGAGCAAAGTTAAAGGAAAGCGTAACGGTAGGTGATTTAATATGATTTAATACTTAAGTATATTAGTTATTAATATGTTGATTGTTATCTATTTAATTAGTTAAAGAAGTAAAAAATTAAAAATTATTTAAAAAATAGGAAATTACTTAAAAATTCAAATTTTAAACACCTCAAATGCTTTCTTTAAAATTGATTTCTCATGTTAGATTTTCAATCATATAATACGTTTTATTTTATATTAATCTTTATGTGTATTTATATTCAACGCTTTCTTAAACTAATTAAATTATATTTTCAATTGCTATCTAATATAAAACATTAAGTTTATATATTGTTGTTGATAGACGATCTTTTAGGTTAAATAAATTTTAAATTATGTATTATTACTATGTCCTAAAGTTATTTTAATTCAATTTATAATATAAAGTTTTAACATATGCAATATTAATTGTTTTTGTTTTTTTAGCCAAAGTATCCTTTAAATAATAATTACTTTGTTCGTAACTGGTTATATTTTAAATAACCTATACACTTCAAGGATAATTATCTTATGACATTCATAATAGATGTTCATGCACTTAATGTTAAAAACAAAGTGTTCATCTTTATATATTGAAAGTATTGTTTTAACGATTTTATCTTCTCAACCTGATCACATAATGTTTCATTTTTAGTACAAATAAATTATGTAATTTGATTTTATAAAACTTTAAACTTTTTCAACAAGAATTTTACATTATGCTTATGAAGTATTCGATACTCAACACATAAAGAAGCATCATAACAATAGTATATATAGTTTCTCAACAGTAGTGTATTAAAATATAAATGTATTTTATTACGAAAATTTAACATGTAAATAATTATATAAGTTCACTCGCATATCACAAGAGACAATAATCTAGTTAATTATCATTATTTATGTGTTTAACAACACATTAATCCGTTAAAACTGAGAAAACACACTTTTTGTTCAATGTTGCATCAAATTTATGAATCTTCATTTTTTTCAACAAAAAATAGAAAACTGTATCGACGCATCTATCTATTATTATTTATTTGAGATGCAAATGTATCAATATGATAAATTTGAGACGCATAAACATCAACTTTAAATGCTCTCGTTATTTTTATTTCAATATGTTTACAGTGGATTGCCAATAATATATCGATCTATATCTATAATATTATAATTATATATAAATATAAAACAGTAGATACTTATACAGTTATACGATACAAATATTAGCTACGACTTTGATTTTATGTTATTCTTTTATTCTTTTAGATTTTTTTTAACATCAAATTTTGGATTCAATAACATTATTTCTTCATATAGTCATCTTCAGTTTTTAAAAAAATCCGATTACTTTTTGGAAAAATCCATAACTCCAGCCCGAATAATATTTTTCATACAACTTGAATTTAAACTCAAAACTTTAACATTTTAAATCCTTTAAATATCAATTATTGATTTTAGGTTATTAACAAGTAAGGGACTCTTTGAATTTATTTAATTATTTACTTTTTTTTTCATCCCATGTCAACAGGTGTGATTTAAAACTTCATCCATCTCCTTCTCACATTCCTATTCGATGTTTTATTAAAAAATATATAAAATAAAAAAATGGCCCTATCTTTATCCCGATTCGCACCATCTCCACTCCCTATACCATCATCATCATCATCATCATCTTCAAGAATCAAACCCACCATAACCAATCACCGAACCACCCCCATTTTCACCACCACCACCACCAAAAACCACCGCATCTCCTCCATCCTAGTCAAATCCACAGACCAACAAGAAGACCAACCACCACAACAATCAGATGAAGAAGAACAACAACAAACCCAATTGGGCTCAGAAATCAAGAAAGCAATGATGGAAACAAAAAATGATAATGAGGATAGTAGCAGTTTTTGGAGTGGGGTCGCAGATGAGATAGGAAAGATAGAGTGGCCAGCATTTAACAAAGTTGTTGGAACCACTGGTGTTGTCTTGGGTGTTATTGCTGGCTCTAGTGTCGTCTTGCTTACTGTCAATGCCGTTTTGGCTGAGCTTTCTGATCGTGTGTTCGTTGGTCGTGGTGTTCAAGATTTCTTTGGATAACAAGGGTTTTGCTGTTGAAACTTATTTCTTATTGTTTATCTTTCTATTTCATTTTAGTATTAAAGTCATTTTTAGGTTTACAAGCAGCATTTTAGTAGACTCGGATGTAAAGCGAAAACTTCATTATCGTTTTCAGATGATTCAACACTGTCTATCAAATTATTGCCTTCCATTTATCTCTTTTCAGACAAACTATTTGCTGCTTCTAAAACGTTACGTGGATATCATGCTAGTTTTTACTCGGTAGAAATTACAAGTTGGTATTGTGAAACATGTAAAATGATAGAAAAGTGTACACAAACTATTCGATTGTGTGCACACTTTTAAAAGCCTCTAAAATTATTTGTGATCCATGAAGTAACATTTTTTTTTGTATGAAAACCACCCTTAAAACCGAATAGCTACTGTTAAAGAGGCATACCGATTGCCAAACACAGCCTACTGCGGGTGCTTAATGGATCGGAGAGGGTTGGGTTCCACTACAAACCATTCGAGTTTACCATAATTTACTTCAAAATAAAATTAAAATATTCTCTGTATTGCAAAATGCAAATAGTTCTTGACAATTCAAGAATACATTGATACACTGTAACTTGAGACGCTGCATGAACAGCCAGTTTTAGGCATAGAAATCTTACTCGAAGAGGTATGTTCAGTAATACGAGCATCCAGAATCACAACAGCAACAATAAACAGCCCCATTGGCAACACAATCTTACTATCTTGAAATGGGTTCAAATCTGACAAAGAGTAGTAAAAACAAAAAACCCAACTACTAGTGATCTAATCGTACCAATCTTAAGATCGTGTTCATGTTCATTGTTTAAAAGCGCGCCACAACACAAATGAAACAAAGATTAACAATCATGAAACATACCAAATCTATTATGCATTTGCAGGACCCACAAGAACTCCCTGTGCAGATCCTTCTTTTTTGCTATTATCTTCCATGGATTCCCCGTCATTTTTCCTAATTCGGATCTTGTACTTGGTTTCAAAATCAGTCAGCTCCTTCTTCTTCCTCTCCAAAGCTTCATTAAGTCGAGCAACCACTACTTCAATTCCTTCTTTATTTTGTTGAACAGCTGGTAAGACTTCCTTGATTGTTCTTTCGACGAGCACACCACCAATCATTCTGTAGCAACGCCTTGTAGGATCGAGTGGTTGTATGGCATTGATGACCAATGAGTGTTCACTTACTTCCATCTCGAGCTCTGTGATTTTGGAGTATATTTGATTCATCTCGGTCCTTATACTGCCATATTTGGCTGCGACTTCTTGCTCGTTGATAGGTTCCCTGCGTTCACTTCCAGCAACGCCAGCCATGATACTGATATCAGAAAATTCAGGTTAGATGCCAGAACTACCAAAAGGTATAGTTAAGCGAAAAGTATATCTAGCATGGATGTCAACCACGACACTGATATCAAAATTAAATATTAGATTTCAAAACCACCATAAGGAATTAGTTAGAGAAAAGTTTAGCACGGATGTACAAAGTTTCATGTCACAAGACTGGTTGGTGGCATCACTACTTACATACCCCATTCAAAGTAGTTCTTATATTTACTTCACCAGCAGTTAGGACATCAAGAACACACTGGTTCGCTAGAATGACTAAAAATGAATTAGCGTATTGTTTGGCCATTGTTTTGCAAACAAATTGGAAGAATTCTGTAAGACTACAACTCATCCCGGTCCTCCCTCTTCCCATCACATAGATATAATTCTTGACCCACAATGTAATACCTCCACTCCACAATTACTGTCCGCTGACCAAAACTGCTAGCATTAAGAAAACATGTAGTTGATAATGTTGAACTTGAGAAGCATTCATTAACATTTTGGAACAGAATTTTACAAAGGCAACATCAAATGTGAAGGGAAGTGGTAGAATAAGTTTCTGTACAGACTGACATAAAAAGAAAACACCAAAACAAGCCTACTGTTGGTGGAAGTTAGCCTATAGTGATCTCTACACCAAACATATTTTTGATTGACGTTATATTGTTATCCATCGGGTGACAAAGATGCGTATGAATCATAGATGCTCTACTTGTACTTTTAATTACATTCTAGGTTAAACTAACTTATGTATTTGAGAGCTTGAAGAAGAAGCTATTAGCCCAAAAGTTTGTTCATTGAATCCTTAAATAGGTAATACGGTCTAAGATGAAGATAACATGAGGACGCGATGAATTACTGTCACATTCTCTAGCAACTTCTACAAGTTTTGTCTAATCAATTACATAGACATATGAAGTTTAATCATTTGAGATTCAGCACGAGTAAGAACACATGCCACAGAACTACGTCTTTAACCACAAATATAAGTTAGGATAACCATCTCTCAGACCCTAAACACATTTTTGGGTCAACATATAACTGTTTATTGATCAAAGGATCTTTCTACTGCTTATTGTTATGCTTTCTTTGTCTAAACGCATGAAGCACCCCTATACCCCAAAAAAGCACAAAATAGATGTTTAGGGTTGTAATTCATTTAACCAAAAATAAAAAATAAAAAAATGAGTAATATTTTAAGTTGTTCCTTGAAATATTGTTGACTGGATTGAACCTTACCACATCCACGACCTCCATTCCTATAAATATACTGCCAATTATGGCCTCAATGCCTAGGGTCAGATCAATCTTAATCAAATATATTAACAAAACTTTCTTCTATTGATTCCCTGGATGCTGGATAGCGATAGCTAGTATAAAAATCAAGTGAAGCTGGGATGCGTCATGGTATCATAACATCTACAACCATCATTCATGGGGGGTCATTTACTCTAGTTTGTCACGTAGTAGCCATATAAGTGTCGTGTCTAGAACTTTCAGAATCTTGTCGTCTTCGAAGGAAGCCAGATAAAATGTTTGCTTTGCCTTATAAACTAACCGAGTATTCAATTAACCAACTTAAAGAAGTTATCTGTAAACCATATCAATTGTGAAGCATGCATACTATATTACATCTATAAAGAAGGGAGGGAGACACAGATTTCATATCTGAAGAACCTCCTCAGTCCTCATACCTCTTTGGAGAGATTATCAAAATATCAAAACAAATTCAATATCTTGAAACCAATATCAACCAGTCAGTCAAATTCTAAACTAAATCGTCACAAAAGCATAATATGAAGCCGCTCAAACAAAAAAAGCTCACCTTTTTCTCGAAAATTTCTAAGCTTGAATTGATATAATTCACATTAGTAAAACCATTTGATAACCAATCACTAACAGCCCAGATTAAATTACTCTTTGATCCCATCAAATAAAATATAGGAAGAAAAAAATACCCATTTAACTAAATGTTATCAAATCCAAATTCAATAGCAAAAAAAAAAAAAAAATTTTAAAAAGAAAAAAAAAGATGAGTAATCAACTATTCTCAAAAAATTTAGTTTCTCTGAGGCATTTTATCAAACAGGTGGGCTGCATAACATGAATCTTTTTGCATAATCAGCGTAAAAAGAAAAAAAATGCATACACCAAGAATCACTATGTAGTGTGAAAAAATGAAGACTAATTTTGGTGGAAAGTTGCGAACTTGGTACTAAATGGAATGGAAATACACATGGGTGCACATATAGATATAGACATATAGATATATATAAAGAAGATAATAGGAATTACTTACTTACTATGAACTAAAAGTGTGGTGAGCAATGGATACGGAAGATGAAAGAGCGTCCTGTGATCGATGAGAGAAAGACGATGTCAGCAAAAGGAACCCTAAAAATGTCACCAGTTAATTTAGTTCAGTCGGGTCAAGCTCAGGCTTGGATTTTATTTTTTCTGAATTTTACTATTTTAACTTATCAAATTTTGGTCCCTTATATTACATTACATTAATTTTGAGTTGAGGTTATTTTCGACAATAATAATTTATTACTACATGGATACCCGCACGATACGGCGTCGACAATATACAATGTACAAGGTGTTATAACGACGTTAATTTCAAACCCGCGCAAAGTGTAAAAGATAATATTCTGATAAGTTAAAAAACATTATTATTATTTTTCATAATTAAAAATTATAAAATATAAGTTATAAAACCATTATTGAAGAAATATAACCATCACCAAATGGTCTAGTCGCAAGGAGGCTTGTTTCCTCACAAGAGGTCTCAAGTTCGAGTCCTACCCTAAGCATATTTGGGGATGGCCACAGGTATTTAATTTCCACTTATGGTGGGCTTAGGTGAATTTTCCCCTCCAGATCTCTAGGTGATAAGGGTTTCTCATTGAAGGGATTTAAATTGGGAATCTATTATCCGAGGAGGTTCTCTAGCGCGGATCCGGTTAAGACAACGTATGTTAGACCTCCCGATATTTGCGAGTAATTCACACCTTTCAAAAAAAAAATATTGAAGAAATATGGACCTTTAGATGTACTTCAAAACTTGATTTTATAAGTTTTAACATAAATATTATAACTAGATTAAATAAGGTAATTATACATATCTTGCCTCTATATTAAAACCTCTTTTACGTATATATATCTTATCTTCGATGTAAGTCTTCTTCTTATCTTCCGGCCCATTTTATTGTTTTTTTATTTCTTTCCGTCTCTCACACAGTCTCCTTGTCTGACTTCCAAAACAAATAAACTGATGCTTTTTAAATGTTCTACACATAACAAAAAGATGGTTTATTGTGTTTGTTTTCTTTGCCGGAAGTGTTTTAGCGATGGTGGTGATCGTGAAAAATGGCGGTGACAATGGTTGAAAGCGTGAAACATGTAATTAATTACGAGCACAAATGACCGGACGGTTTGAGCAACTTTGATGAGCGGTGGAAATCTTTAAAAATCCGATCCAACCACAGTTCGACCTGTCTAACTGACAGGTTTAAAAACATTGTTACTTTCCTTCTATTACCCCGTTAATACCGCTAGACACCATTTAAAAATTAAAACCATCAAAGAAAACTTAGAAACCTTGAGAACGCATTGCAAGAAGTGTACCATCGTAAATTATTCACACTTCTCATGCTATAAATTCAAAACTAATAACAAAAAGATTAGTGTTATATAAGAGTATAAGACTAATTGGTAGCATATAAATATGTGTAAAAATTAAATGTTGATACATAACTTAATCGGTGGCTAAGATTAAAAAAGAAAAATTGCATAAAATCGTTATCTTACTCTTTGTAAATCTTAACATATGATCATGACATGTATTTATGCAAATTATTAGACATATTTGTAGTTCTATCAAATTAGTCACATTTATAAAATAAAAAAATAAAAAAATAAAAAAGAAAGAAAGACAAATCACCTTATGATCCTCTATTCCTCTCTCTTACACCAGGAAACAAAAAACCATAAAAAAAAATTAAAAAAAATTCATACAAAACTGTTTAAAAACAAAAAAAGTAACTAGTTATTATTGTCACCCTGCATAAACACCATACTAACTTTTTTGAATATGTATGTAGAACAATTTAATTCACATCACTTAAACGTCGATCAACATGACAATTCTTTTATCTTTTATAAATTATAAACATGTTCCATATACATATCGATTTTTACATGACCACAATTTACTGTACGTATCTTAGGTGATCTTTAAACACTTCATTTATTAGTAATCACAAAGAATAGATTCTTTATATATATATAAATAAATATACTTAAATGAAGATATTTTTAGGCCTTATGTGGTATTATTTTTTTTTGACAACTAAGATTTTTGCCTATTTGTCATTTTTATCATATTTAGTGTCTTTTATGCCATGTAGATTTATAAAAATTTATTTCTATTAAATAAATAAATAAATAATATTGAGTCAAATATATTAACACACAAATTAAGGAATTATTTTATGAATTAAAGTTATTACCTTTAAATCAATCTATTCAAGGAGTTATTTTATGAATTAAAGTTGTTACCTTTAATTTAATCTATTTAAACTTTATATTGTTGACTCTTTTTTTTTCCTTAGTTTTTATTTGAACTTTACAATATTTATATTTACTATAAACTAACTTTAATTTTTGAGACTTAGTATAACTTTGGAAACTTCTTCCGTAACTGTGGATTTAACTTAAGGTTTATTAATTATGAATTGGTAAATTTTTTTAATCTAATTTTTTCCTCTTTATTTACATTGAGGTGGACTATTTTTACATATTAATTTGTTTATAAGTTTCTTCTTGCAGTGTTATACTTACAAAGTACATGAAATATTTTGATTTATTTTCTTTTCAATTTTGTTAAAAGTTAAAACAATGAATAGTGATAAATGACTCAATGACCAACCATATTTTTTGAGACGTCACTTAACGATTAAGTTTGATCACTTAGCTTATTCCTTTTATTTATATGTCAGGTACATCAATTATTAATGACTACTATTTAGCTACGCAGATTTAAAAATATTGTTATGTTGAAGTTATATATTAATGGAAAAAATCATGTATATTCATATCAAGAGTTTTTTAATATTTTTGTTATTAAATGGATGGTGTCATGTGTTATTGATTTTTTTTTTGTCATCCAATAAAGTTATATACTTTATTTTACTACAAAATTATAATCTTATTAGTTTTTAACTCATTATCTTATTTAAAATATATTTGATAAGGATTTTTACTTAATCCGTACAACGTACGAGGTTAATCTAGTATTACATATTAATATTAATATTAAGACGCCCCACGTGGAATATATATTTGTTTCTACATGCAACTTCAAGTTAAAACCCCAGCGGCATCCCAAGTTCCCCCATGAAGGGGTTTGTTCCTGGAGACCCAAGTTCGAATCCTGGAGGGGGCAAAGGTTTACCCCAATTAAGTGTCGTGCCTTCGGGTGGCTTAGTTGGGGGGTTTTTCTCCCCAGTGGTTCCCTGAAAATTCGAATGGCATCCTGCCCGAAGGACGTAGATGCCGATAAGTGGGACGAACAGGCTCCGACCATTCGAACGTTCAAAAAAAAAATGTTAATGTTGTCAAATTTCTATAAGGTTAAAAGCAGGGACCACAATGACTTATAGTGTCCGTAAATGGGGTTTGGAATGGTTTAAGTTTGAAAATATAATATATTTTTTTAACGAAAGTAATATAAATTAAAAACTCATGTCAATTCCAGGTACACCGAGACATAAAAAAAAACCCAATCAACGAAAGTCGTGCTATCGGTTTCATTCCATGGTTTTTTTAATTTAATCTCATACAAGTCTCGGGATGACGCTAACACAAAATCAAATTACATATGATCTAACAGCAATAACGAGCTTCCAATATTAGTGGAAAAGTCTTCAGAGATCCCACCTACATCAATAATATCACATAATTGGATTTTTAATCCAATCGTCCCAGCAAATTCCCGACTTCTTATGTGTATACCGGTACCGTTGGAAAAATAAGTTAATGATTGAATCAACGAGCACAATATTTCTCTTCCTTTGAGGCTCATAGATGGCATCATTCCTAAATCTCCGAAGCTCCCACCAAAATTAATGACATCTTTCCTTTTTCGATTAAAACTATAATTCACCACATAATCAAGTAAACAATAGGGCAAGATGGTAAGGCAAAATCGAAATGTAGCCATTTGAAGATCGAAATCTAGCTATTTGGAGATCGAAATTTAAACCTTTTTAGCGGTGTTGCAATCAGACATTGTATGATAGATCGTCTCAATCCCATTACTGCATGTAGGGCAAATAATAGACGTGCTATGAATACCACAAAACCGAGTAGAGAGCCGGTCCTTTAGCAGCCTCCACACATGAATATTGACTTAACGAGGTGTTATTTTATTCCATCTGGTTTCCAAATAGTGAGAAGGTAAAGAAGTGCGGTCAAGATGGTTACGTAACACTTTGACATTAAATATTTTATAAGAAATCATCAACCTCCACACATTATCCGGGTACTATTCTAATAATTACATAAATAACTTATAGTCTAACAACCCTTGAGCTTTAGCTCATGTGTTATGTGTGGTCTCCTTTTGGCAATAAGATTGTTAATTCTAGTTTCAAAGTGGACAAAGTTGTAAATATTGTATGGATTATATGTGGCTGTAGTATTACTTTGTCTTTATAAAATATATAGTCAACAATCTATGTTTTAATCACCGTTGGCACAACAACATCCATGGAGTCTTAGAGTCAACAAGTTTTGTCATTATACTATGGTTGGCTACCATGAAAGAGGTAGTAGCTTTGGGTTTTTGCTACTTACATTACATTATTGGTTGTATTTTCTTTGCGATTTCCTTATAATATCTTCCAATATGTCTATTTCTGAATGTCTTTCAACAAATCAAAAAAGAAAAACGATAACAGTCAAAATCGATAGATTACACAATCATGAAATTGTTACAAAATAAAGCGCTTATACGTGTTTTATATTTGTAAACTGTTAATTCAAGATTACTTTAGTTTGTACAAAAGATGAAACATGTGACATTAGTTTTATATTTTTTGTCTGGTTTTGAACACACAAAAACACAAGTTAAAGTGTTAAAAGCACCTCCAACTTATGTACCAAATAGTGCACCAAATGTGATATAATATGAATGTTGTTTTACACCACTCTAAAGTGTACCCCAAATATTTATCCCAATTTTTTTTTCCTCCTCAATATTTCACAAAAAAACAAATTTTATTTTTTAATCTTTAAACACTTGGGTAATATTTACTTAATCAATATCTATATAAAATATGAAAGAAAATCAAAATATGTGTAAAATGATTATACACAACGAAAACACACAACACGTGTCACAGTTATTGAATTACCATCATCGGAACTATTCCCCCATTTAACATCATCATTCTCACCACAGTTAAGAACAAACAATACCTCTGTGTTGCTCGTGCTGTTTTTTAGTTCGCCTTAGATCATTGTTGGAATTACTCATAAAGTCATCATCGGAGTGGTAGTCTACTTGTGTTTTGATGGCAAAATCAGTATTCGGAAAGAACAAAAAACAAAGCAAGTTCCCCATTTTTTTTTATAGTTCATTCTGGTCTGGCTTCAGCCATAGATAACAGGTTATCAGACCAGGCGTCGGTCAAATCAGCCGGTTTTGTACTTATACAAATTGCAATTCACACACACACACATATATATATATATATATATGTATGTATACTTTCCAAAGATGGTTGGTAAGAATAAGAACATAAAACAATACTGGGCATGAGATAATTCTCTAACTATTTATGATAAAATTTAAAGACATGCAAGTAATTTCCACTTTGAAAATCATTATTGAGGATTTTCAATACAATGATGTTATTTTAGCGGGAAACCAGACGAAGTTAGGTAAATGATCGTTATTCAAGCTTAAAAAAAAAGCGATACTATACGTTAATACACCTGCATCCAATGCAACCTCCATATAGTATGTAAACCACCCAAGCGATACTATAGTATGTAAACCACCCAATGAAAATGAAAATGCAACCTCCATATAGTTATTTAAGTAATTGATAAGGTTTCCTCGGTCTTTCCTCATCTTAAATACCTATGTATACTATGACTCTATGATAAACATATAACCCTT
>JAOEHQ010006129.1:0-17619 GCA_025447715.1 Asclepias incarnata
AGAATAGTAAAGTATACGAGGTAAGGAATCATACCTGACGACCGAGTAATCGATTGTATATATGTGTTGTTATTGATTGTATGGAAAGTAGTTGTTAAGTTAGAGGTTGTTTGAGATTAGGTTATTGTGGCGCTTGCGAAACCCAAATAATGGGTTTTAAGGCCTAAAATGCCAATGTACTTTTCGGTTTGTACATTCATGTACTTTTTTATTGACGTATATAACCAATGAACTTTCAAGAACCGTACACATATTGTACCTTTGACTACGCGGATTTCAAGCTACACTTAGTTTTTGCGGCGGCAATTCCCCAATTTTCTGGCGAAGAGCTTTTTTCACACATTCCTTTTTTCACCTTCCGTTGATACAAACCTATGTAATAATTACTGTTATCTTCTTTTTTGTCATCTCTATACCACTTCTGTATCCTTTTTTTCCTACAAATTTCTAACAAGATCGATCATTTTTGAAGTTTAGAAATGCAAAAAAAAAAAAAAAAAGGATATACAGATGAAAGAAAATATTAAGAATGTTTATAAGATTGGTTAGTACCAAAAGAAGTGGAAAATGTGTGACAATGATGAGAAAAAAAAATTTCGCCAAAAAAAAAAGGAGAATTGTCGCTGGAAAAACGAAGTGTAGCCTGAAATTCTAAGTACCATTTCTGTACAATTTTTGAAAGTTCATTGGGTATATATGTGATATGTCTATAAAAAATTATATAGCGCAACTGTGTACAAACCGAAAAAAACATTGGCCTTTCAGAACTGAAACTGCAATTATTATCAGGTATTGATATTGTTACAAGAAACATTTTATATAAGGATTAAGTTATTATTCCCAACAATTTCTAGGAGCGGTGTCCGCCTTCATACAAGGAAGGCTACCTGGTTTCTTTCTAGGGGATGCTTTGCATAAAGCATGTGGATGGGTGACTCACTAAAGGTGGAGTTGATACCACGGCATACCAAAAAGTTATTGTTCGATATATAGGAATTTTAGTGAATAAAGTATAATTGAATTCAGAAGCACTTGTAGGAGTTTTCAAAGAGTGAAAAATGCAATTTTGTTAAATTTTGGAACGTGAACACCAATGGTGTGTGTTTGACAGGGGAATTTAAGGAGCCTTTTGTTTTAAGCTTAAAGCTTTTGGTTGTTTTTTTATTTAAAAAAAAAAAACTTGTTAGAAATAAGTCCTTGTTTGGATTTAGTTTTCACATTATTGGAAAAAAAACAAGAACTCCTAGTTTCTAAAAGCCCTTGCAGTAAAAGCTAATTAAAGTAATGTTTTGAAAAAAGTCCCAGCTTCTAGCTCCTGCTCCAGCTACAACCCCTCTGGCTCTGGCTACCTTTGCCAAACATATACAGAAATACAAGTTAATGTTTGGCAAGCCATCTGAATAAAATGATTGTGTACGTCCCAGAAAGAAAATGCAATTTTGAAAAAGCATGTTGAGAAACGAACTCTAAGCAGTCTATTGTGTGGAGAAAATATGCGAAGAAGCAATTTGAATTTTAAACTGTTAAAACCCATTGACATGAGAAAACAAATTGTCTTAATCAAGAGCTGTCTAAGTAGTAAATTGACGTACTGTTGAGAAGCTCATTAAGAGCTAAGAAAATACACTGTCGCAGCTAGTATTGTTGGTAATTTAATGATAGCATAACACTTTTCGAATTTGTGCTCAACTTAGATTCTGCACTCTATAGCGAACCCACCCTTGTTATTGTTGTAACTATAGCATAGCAGGTCAGCTACTTTATATTCTTTTAGCTGACAAACACCAGGGCATGCCACTTTTCAAATGTGTGCTTGACTTGGATTCTGCAATTTATATGTAGTGTTTTCTTAGGGCTGATGATTGGTCTTGAACCAGACCCGGTTGGAATAGAAAAAGTGGAAATGTTGATTTTTGAAACTGCACACGGGGACTGTTACATACCAGTTTTGTTCCAAAATGGACTGGAAACAAAGATTGGAATTTGTTGAGCTGGCGATCTTGGGGCTACAACATCAAACAACCCAATATACAAAATGGTTAAGTTTTATGGTTGATTGGTACAGTGTGGAAGTAAAGTTGTACCTAGGGTACTAATTGTTGCTCTTTTGTTTTTGGATGATCGAGGACTTAAACGACGAACATGACCATGATTAGCGTGTTTCGAGTTAGCACTATTCAAAACATGCCCTCTAGTTGATAACTAACCCATGCTAATGGGGGTGTTTGTTTTTTGTATAAGTATTTATTTTGGTGCAACACACATTAAGATAATCCATTCAGCTGTTATTTTAATAGCTTGGACAATTCAGTATTCAACGTCTAGTTTAGAAGCTGCCTCTTAATTTACATAATCATTCAGATGAACTTACAGCTCCAAACTTGAGCTAATAAACAGCTCCATGGTATCATGTGTTGGCTTGGCGCTCTTTTAGTTAAAGAAATGTTACTATTTTGGGACGTTGATTGTAAGATGATGAATATTATTGCCCTGTATTATACAATTTTCATCATTCTCCAGTCGATACTCAGCCCTGATAGAACATAAAACAAACGGCTGTCGTGACTGGTATGTCTGTGAGAGATATATGCATTAAAAATGAAGGGTTAGTGTTCAGAGGAAGGTTATATACCAACCAGGAAAGTGTTTGCTGCTGGTATAATTTAGCAAGTACACTTACTAAACTAGACTTTCGGTGGACCAGATTCCGCATGTCAAAGTGTATATTGATTTCTGTATGCTTTTCTTACTGCAGATATTTATGTGTTGCCTCTTCTTTTTGACCTTCACCCATCCTGCAAAATTACTATTTATGACTTCTTTGACTAGGGAAGTGTTGGTATTCTTGAATTGTTTATGAAGCTCTTTGATAATGACCAAAAAAGATGACTAAGGAAAAATAGGTCATTTAAAACTTAAAGTTAACCAGATAATACGCCTTAACTGGTGTTGGATATCTGTAAGTGTATTCGATGTGGTAAATTGGGTGGCTCAGTGGGTTGGTTAATATCAAAATGGGTAATTTTTTGTGGGTTGGATTGGATTAATTCAAAACGGTTCTCGTCCATTTTTTGTTGACTTTTTTGTGGTGAATGATGTAGGAGGTTTTATCACTTTATGTATGGAAATTGCGCTTTAGACAACATATAATCTATTCAGCCCACTTGGCTTGTTTCCTTCAAAGCTTTATTTTGTGGATGACCTGTTTGACCCATTAGAGATAAAAGCACAACCATAATTGACTCGATCATACGTGAATAGGTTGAAGTCGCCAACTCTAGTGAATATCACAATTTTTTTGTAACAAAGGGAGTATCTGATTTCCTATGTTGGATGTTGTGTAATGTACTATTGTACTATTGTGTAACATCTTCTGCTCTTACGCATTGTCTTACAGTTGTAAATACCGAGAAAAAAGACGTAAAGGCATCTGCAACAAAAATCATAATCTGAGGGTGTTCTTCAAACCAAAAGGATCAGTAAAGGTCAACAGGGAGTTGATGAAGCAAGAATGGATATCATGAGGTCCATTGATCATTTTTGTTGTTTTCATTTAGAATATAGGGTAGCATTGTACTGAATTACTTATAAGCAAATCACCTCGACAATTCAATTTTACTTGACTTGAATCACCCTTGTTGAGCCTTAAATTTTTTATTTTTATTTTTATTTTTTTTTGTATGTTGAACAAAATGTGTCAAATTTCATCTTTCAATCGTCACTAGACTTTGATCTAGGAAAATATTTTCATCTACTATCTGTCGGACCTATACAATCTCAAGTTAAGACAAAGGTGCTAAATGGTTCTATTCATGTTAAAAGGGTTCGATGGGCATGACAGGTAATATATTTATTGCTTACAAAATCGATGAATCAAGAAGAATCGGACACTTGATGGCATTTGAAGCGTGTGTGTAAAGGATTGTAAGACAAAAAATGCATACGGAGTTTAGGCCCCTCCAAACCATACCACCAAATTCTCAAATTCTCATTGCCACATCAGCGCCACATCATTCCTTCCTTTTAGAATTTACCCAGAATTTACCCCTTACCAACCATACCACCAAATTCTCAAATTCTTACTGCCACATCATCGTCACATCATACACCATCTATTTTTTTTTTATATATATAAACATATATTTAACACACACACAAAGCCACGTTCTCACCAGAACGCGCCCCAGAACGCGGCCGTGCCATCGGCGTTCTGGGGAGAACGCGAGAACGAGCCAGAACGCAAGCTTGGTGCCAACGGTGTTCTCAGAACTAGCCAGAACGTGGGTGAGAACGAGCGTTAGGAGAGGCCTTAGTGTAGCTATAGTTTTGCACATTCGTGGGATACTAGTGAGCGGCTACTTTCAAGATGACAGGGAAAAGTATAACTCATTTAAAAGGTAAATGGTATAACAGAAAACTCTTTTGTGAAGTCTTTCCATCCTAGGCATTCGAGTTAGTTTAGGAGTAGAAATAAAATAGTTTCCGTTAAAAAAACGAAAAAACTTTTACGCGTGTTCCTTCTTAAATATCCTTCCCTTTTTTTTCTTTTTTTTTAAATAAAAAAAATTAGTTAAATGTCACTTCTAATAAAACCGTTGTAGCTACTGCTGTAACTAGCAACTAATATCAAGCTTAGGTATTTCATATATGGTTTTACTCTTCGTGATGAATTTCACAAGAAATTATTGTTGACAAGAAAAATAAGAGTTGTCTTTATGCGTAATCTATCTACTACCTCATACGATTAGTGGCAGTCTGATCAAAGAGCTTTTAGCTTACAAATTATGGGTTTAAATTCATTCAAAACAAACTGCAAATGTTACTTGGTTCTTCAATATTTGCATTAAAAAATGTAGTAATTAATTAGTGGCAATCTGGGATTTTGTAGAGTTCACACATATTTGTTTATAATCATCTGACTAGTGTGTCTGGATTGTCTAAGTTATGTTTCGGTATTGGAGGGTTAAGATCATGAAAGAAGTGAATATACCGTTTTTACAACATATATCCTAAATTTAGTCGATGTTGTGGCCACGAAGCTTGTTGTTAACGGGGAGGGCCACTGGGTTGGGTTTTTAGCGGGGCCAAAAACATGGGGTGGTGTTTCCTGGCGGAACAGTGTATCACAAAGGCAACCCGTGTGTCACAAAGAAGTGAGATACCTTCTGTTTGTTATTGTTGTGTTAAATGTCCACCAACAATGATAACAAACAAAAGAATACAATCATGAATTATGCGATGTATGGAAAAAAGGAGAATCCGCAAATACAAACATACTTCAAGTTATATGGGCAACAAGTCTCTGCAAGTACCAAATACACTGCATCCGGAGAAGGTAAAAGACAACGAACAAAAGGTTCCATCTATCCATCCAGTTTTCTCTTCATTTTTTTAAAACTTGCTATTCCTGTCTTAATCAAAAAGGGCTCACGATAGCAAATCCGGGCCTGCTCAAAGCTTCTGACTTCTATCCTAGACATCACTAATGCCTTCTCTGTTAACAGATTAAAACACACACAGTAAAAACTCAGAATGCTAAGTTGATCATGGGCACAATATCAAAAAAGACAATGCAAGACTCTTTTATAGGTAACCAAAAATCAAGTTTACCGGACTGCTCAAAAATGATACAAAGAACAATGTATGAAGTCATGATAAAAGATCATGATTGTCTATGATTCAAGGAAAAGAAAAAGAACTGTTAGCCATTTATGCAGATCGACAATTAGAAGGGACGGCAATGCAGACACTGACCATCTGACCGTGTACGAAAAAGCCCAGTCAACATATTGGATCCCTTTCCCTTTATTAGTAAAAGCATGATAAGCCACCACTCGGATTTTAGGACAATGTGCTTTTCAAATTGCACTAATATTTTGTGTAGAATACAAACATGTACGGCTGAAAATATGTGCAATGCTGCTGACCATTCTATTTCACTATTAACATCTTAGAAACAGAGGTATCTAATTCGACCGATTTTACAATAACGGGTTGGATTTCGGTTATACGTTCAACTCCATCGGGTCAATAGATGGTAGCATTTAAACCTTGGCAAAAAAAAAAAGAAACAGGCCAAACAAGTCAAACCGCCAGTTTGGGATATATATTATAACCTAAAGCAACAAGGAACTAACAATGATTAGGTTACGATTTACTGAGCCAGTACTTGGGCATGATCTAAATAAAGTCTCAGGAGTGTGCATTTAAGATTACAGAACTATATGTAACATTGATCATCAGGGTAACCCTTTACCCAAAAAAAAAACTATATGTATCATTGATCCTATTATGAGCAAACAACTAACATTATAACCTTTTACATATAATTTCAGCATTTATGCAAGAAAACAAAATGCATTATGAAAAGCACACTTAAAGAAAAAGACATCGGGATCTAGTCTGCGCAGGAAAAGTCCCCTGAGAAGAAATAAAGGGTACTCGACTGAAGGTATATGGATAGCTGGTATTAATAATATTTGTACCTTGCGTCTCTTGAACTTCCTTTCTCCACCTTCTGAATCCATGAAAGATGTTGTTTGGCCACCAACATCTTCCTCTAGAGGTAACGATTTAACATCATCAAAGAAACCATCAGCTAGACCTTGCAGCCTGCCACACATAAAATACTTTTGAAGTCAATGGCATAAAAAAGATATGACATCAAAGAATGTACTGAAAAAGGACTGACCCGCTTCTTGATTTGCGCATACGGTACAGTTTCTTCTTTTCCATACTAGAAAGAGGAGCACGGGTGAAGAGCTCCTCCTCTCTCCTTGCACGATCTTCCAGTACTGCCTTCATCTTCGTCACATCTCTATCTTCAGTTCCAATAACCTCCCTCACCTATAATTGAATACAGTGTAAGAAAAATATAAACTTTTTTTGGGTAAAGGGATTTACCTTGGTTAGCTTTTATATATACGAAACATTAAAAGTGCAGGCAACCTAGCTGAGTGCCATATTGACTTTACAACCCAAACGCGTTAATAAAAAATAAAATATATATATATATATATATATATATTATATAAACTTGATGAAGAGAACTAGAGGAAAAAATAACAATAAGAGCAACCTAACCTCTTCAGGCCTTCCTTCAAGATCATTCATTAAATCTCTTGCATATTCGCTCTGCAGAGCTTGCCTGAATGCTTGTTTCTCTTTTCTTGACACATTTCTCTCCTGTCTTGCAGTCTTACTTTCATCCATAGATGCTGGAGCAATCTTTGGAGGTCGATACTTACCATCATTATCCTATAATTGAAATCATACAAACATGAGGCATACATCAAAAAGATAATATCAATAAACAAAACATTGCAAGCAACCATAGTGATGAACAAATAACAACTGTGCATATTATAACTCAAAGAAAAGGGTAAAGGTATCAATTTTAATGCGTAAAATTTTTAAAAATCAGTTTGAAAGAAAAATGGGGAACGGGCAAAAAGTCGCCCAATGTGTAATTTTAGTGCATAAAACTTAATAAATCCTTTTATTCAAGTATTTAGATTATTATTATAGCAATATAACTTTTGGGATAATATTTGACACACTAGTTATTTATCTAAAAAAGATTACACAATAAGTGTTTTAGGTCAACCCAACCTTATAAAAAAAATGCCATTTTTAAACCTAGCACATCCTGAATTATTACCCAACTTTATTTATAAGCATGTGTCTCGGTTAACCAATTACCAAACCCAATCAGAGAAAGTAAGTTGGTATTTGGTAACTCACATCAGGAGCAACTTTGTCAATAAGCATGTCCGGGTTTGGACGGAGCTTCAAAGAATCATCTGCTTCATGAAGTTCCTTGTCATCTGAGCCTACATTCTTTGTTGGGTTCTCGGCTAGCCTCGTTAGTTTCTGAATTTGGTATTGCAACTTCTTATCAATTGGACGTATCTGCACATTATGTAAAAAATACTGTTAACCAAGTTATAGAACATACTAATGCAGGTTCAAAATCTTAAAGTTGGATGACTTATTACTAAAGATACAGTAACAACAGAAAATGGGATGAGGGTGTGAACCGAAATGACCTTCTCTAAAAACAATCTTGTCTCTAAAAGACTATGAACAAGAGGGTGTCCTTGAATCGAAAGTCCTTTTGCTTTTCGAAGCAAATAATACACAAGAGACTGGCAATATTTCAAAAGAAGCAAATGCTTGGCCTCAAGATAGCTGATCCCATCTGCTGTCGGATAAACACCCGATTTTACCTGATTGTAATTCCATATAAACTGTTAAACATGGTTTATAAATAAATACAAAAATATGCGTTTTACTTCAAACAGAATGAAGATTAGAAAACAAAAGGGTACAATCTGCACTTCTTTATCTTTATATCTATTTGGTATTTTAGCTTATAACTTATAATGTTTCCTGAATGAGGGAACAGAATTTGAAGTGTTCGGTTATTAGTTTGGGCATTTTGTTAAAAACAATCTTATTATTAAGCCAGCTGCTTATTTTGAACACAACTTTTAAGCCACTTTTACATATATGTAGTCACAAAAATTCCAATTTCCTAAATACAACATACTCATTTTCGGTGTTCAAAACGAGCAAGGTTGGATCAAGTGTTAACACCCTTGCCTCTGGAGATAAAGATCAAGGGTTTTATCCTCATGCCTTGCAAGGCCGGAGGTCCTTTTCTATCCTAGATAGATAGAACCTGGAAGTAGCCTCTCTACACCGTCATGGTAGGGGTAAGGCTTTCTACATCTCAACCTCCCCCATACACCTCCCCAATATACCGTAGTGGTATTGACCCAAAACCCGTGGAAGATGGCATTGGGTGTTACTTACTCGTTTTCGGTGTTCATTAAACTAAAACACAAAGCATGTAGATAAAAGATTTTACTAGTTACGATTTTCGAACCTTTGAAGTAAGGAGTCGAACTTTGGCTCCCAAATCGTCGAGCCCTGTTTTCATATCTTTTAATACTGTAACTAGTTGAGGAGCTTCTCTGGCAACAATAAAAGTATCATAACTAACATTAATTAATACATAATAAGCTGATAATAAATAAATATTACTAATTATAAATAAAAAAAATAAGGAAAAAAAAAAAAAACCTTTGAATTTTGTCATTGTAATTTGTCTCTTCCATCAGGTCTTGAAAAATAAATTAATCTAAATAACCCAAAAAAAAAAAAACAACTTAAATCCTGGTCATAATTTAAATATAGAAAAAATGGAAAATTGATTAGAAACAGGAATTTAAATATAGAAAAAATGGAAAATTGATTAGAAACAGGTTATATATTGGGTACTTGTAAGAAGAATAAAGCTGTAGAGTTGTTTTTGTTAGGGAGTGGTGACAGCAGAACTGATAGAGGACTATAGTATAGAAAGGAAGAAGACCAAGGAGTTTTAGGGTACTTGTTGATTAATATTAACAACAAGCAGCCATTTATTTATGGGGATAACTTCTCCGTGTGTTGTCAGAAATGGGCTTCTTGTGTTGGGCTGAACTATATACTTGGTTGGATGGAAGGAAGGAAATATAAAAACAGAAAAAATAAGGTCTTGCTTTGTAGAAAGCACTCTTTGTTTTTTAAAATTTTTGTTCATGAAAACATAAAAACAGAAAAAATAATCAAATTAGTATCTTTTATAAAACTTTTTTAAGAAAATGGAAAATATCATTTTTCATTTTATAACATAAATTTAAAGAATACTTATCAACTAAAATTGTCCCTGTGGTTTACTCAAAAAATCAAGTTTCATCTTTATCTATCAGAAAAGGCATTGGTAGTCCTTTGTGAATGGATAAGGTTCAAGTTCCCTGCTTTTAATTAACGGTCGTTATCTTTCCTCCATTAAATCCCTCACGTGTCTTTCACGTAAGGGTATTTGTGTCTTTTTCCACCTATAAAGACCAACAATGAGTTTTTTCTCTTTTTCTATCACCTGCTAATCTATACACCACCATTATCAATCCATCCATCTATGTTCATATCTCCATACAATTATCTCATCTCATCTCCTTTTATATCTATGTATCAAATCCATCCATCCATTTATTTCTTTACTTACAAAAAGACTCACAACAACAACAAAAATCTCAGACACGTTAATTTGTGTTCATCAATAGTAACATCATACCCACCGGCTTAAAGATCTAGAAGATGGAGAGGATTGTTCCGACGACTTGATTATCCTCTTTAAAGAACAAAAATGAAACATATATCTATTTAACATTCTGATGGGATTTGATATGCATACATAAAAACACAAAAATCAAATATATACACAAACTTCACTTGTATATTTGTGTATATATTCTACGTATATATCTCTATATCTCATCAGTGTGAACCATGAGTATACCTCCTAGATTCAAGTAGTTACAAACATTCGGCGACTTACCAAAACCTCATAACGTTGTTGGCGATAGTTTTTCAATGCCATACCGCCACTTGTTTCCATGCTTCCACCCTCTCTTGATCCATCTAGATCTGAAGGGTGGAAGAAGAGTATCTCTGAACTACATCAAATGTTGAAAACTGCCGAGGATACCATGCCAACCAAGGTTCCTAATGTGTTGTATGTTGCCGAAGGAGGAGTCAAGAAGAAGAAGTGGAAAGGTGGAAAGAAAGGCAAGTCAGCTGCCTCTAAGAAGACCTCACACCAAAAGAAGAAGAAAGAGAGACCTGCAAAAGACGCTACTTGTTTCCATTTTGGAAAAGTAGGTGATCATCTTGCTGATGTCAAAAAGATCAAGGGTGTTGGCACCGCCAAGTCAGGTATCTCTATATAAATTATCTTTTTCATTGAACCATTGATACGAGATATCAATTTAAGCATTTACTAAAATGTTTTAAGGACTGGGAAAGGAGTAGTGTGCACAAGACCCAAGATTCAAAGCTCGGATGGTTGAAGAGCATTTTGGAATAAACTCTGAATCTTGTTTATATAAAGTCTTGTTCACTTTGAGACAATTTCATTTCTTGCTTTAGTCAAGATTTCATTTAATGAATGCTTTTGGATATTTGATTCATTTTTGAATTTTTCTATTTTCAATAAAATATGACTTTTTAAATATTATATCTTGGGCATTTTGAAATTGTTGCTTTTACTACATTGATTATTTATATATGTCAAAATTTCAAATATTCTAATAATATTTCAAGTATTATAAAATCGAAATACACTAGATGTAACTTGATATAATCCGAAATACTGTTTCTTATTTTTGGTGAAACAACAAAATATTATGAGTATTATTAGACGTCGAAGAAGGTTATAAGTAGGGATGGGCATGGGACCGTACCGGTACCGATCCCGACGGTACCGGTCCCGAAAATCGTCAAAAACTAATACCGGTCCCGATCCCGAAATGGTATTCGGTACCGGTACCGGGACGGTACCGGTATTTCCCGACGGTATCGGGATTTTCCCGGTACCGTCCCGGTCCCATTCCCGCAAACTACCAAAATTAGATACCGGTCCCGGTCCCGAATGAGATTCGGTACCACTATTCGGTACTGGTACCGGGACGGGATCGGGATTTGGGATTTCTTGCTCATCCCTACCATGAAGCTATGGGAGAGAGTGATCAAGATGAGGCTTAGGAGGGTCACAAAGGTGGCAGAGAACCAATTCGATTTTATGCCAGGGAGGTCAACGATGGAGGCTATCGGCATCATCCAAAGCCTTATGGAGAAGCATATGGAAAGTCAAAAAGCACTACATTATGCTTTTTTAGACCTAGAGAAGACGTACAATAGTGTACCACGACAGCTGATTTGGAGGACTCTACATGTGAAAGGAGTTACAAAGAGATACATTAGTATTATCAGGGATATGTATGATAGAATGAAGACTGGTGTTCGACCCCTGTGGTGAACGATGAGTTATTCCCGGTACAAGTGGGCTTACACCAGGGTTCGACACTTAGTCCATATCTTTTTACCTTGATTTTGGACAAGTTATCGAGTGACCTACAGAAAAAATTACCGTCGTGCTTGATATTTGCTAATGATACAGTGCTTATTTCGAAAATGGCGGAGGATCTAAATCTCATATTAGAGCAATGTAGGGGAGCTCTAGATACAATTGCTTGCGCGTTAATCAAGAGAATACCGAATACCTGCGTTGTGACCTCGACAAGGACGAGATTGGGCAGAACGGGTGTGAGAATATTAGCATTGGGGAGAAGATTTTGCACCCGAACGAGTCTTTTAGATACCTATGATCGGTGCTACATAAATCAGGGAGGATATATGAAGACGTGGCTTATCGGATACAAGTTAGATGGATGAAGTGAATAGTGGCTATAGGAGTCATGTGTGACAAGATGATCCCCCTAAAGCTGAAAGGTAAGTTCTACAGAGTAGCTATCAAACCGGCTATGATTTATAGGTTGAAATGTTAGCCGATGATGCAAGCCCAGGAATTTTGGTGGAGGTGGCGGAGATGAGGATGCTAAGGTGGACATGCAGGAAGAACTTGCTAGACAGGATCCTGACGGGAGTTTTTAGAGTTGAACTTGAAGTTGGGACCATCATTAATAAGCTCAGGTAAGGACGCTTGAGATGGTTTGACCATGTCATGAGGAGAGACCAGACAGTGCCTCTTAGGAGAGCAAAATCATCTAGGTAGACGACGTGAGGAGAAATGGTAGGCCTAAACTAAGGTGGGAGGATAGAATAGCAAATGACCTAAAGGGCTCTGTCTTTCGGAGGACATGACCTATGATAGGATTACTTGGAGAACTGGGATTAGGGTAGAGGAATAGGATAGGTAATTACCTTTTTTGGGGCACTTTGGGTAGGTTTGCCAATGAGACTTAGATTACCACTAGGTAGGATTCGAGGCTCTGATTATACTTTATATGGAAGATTATTAAGATCTCTTTTATGTTTTATGTTATGTTTTAATATGTTTCTGTGATATGTTATATTTATTATAGTGTATTCTATTCATGTAATTTTCGTCTGATATGTATGGTCACTTACCACATACGCTCACTTACACACGTTCACTTGCACTCTCACTTTATGGCCGGAGGTCCTTCTGTAAGCAGTCTCTCTACCCTTGTGGTAGAGGTAAGATTGTCTACATCCTACATCTCCCATACCCCGCTTATGTCAGGATTAGATACGGTTGTTGTTGTTATTGTGTAGTATAAATAGTCCCCACCTACTTGTATTTTATACAACCTTTGTCCAAAACTTTCCATATGCTTAATTGAAATATCCTTTTCAAGAAATTCTATCTCTAATATCTTCATCTCTAAACCTTCACACCACGATTAACACACACAACACCTTTTCATTCACTAGCTTAATTGACATTGATTTACATGAAATTACGTTATAACACTAATATCGTAAAATTATTCTGTAATAGGTAAATCAATAATTATGGGTTATGACCAACTATAAGGAATATTTTAAGAATATAAATAAGAAAGAAATAATTGTCTAACAATTTGTTAGCTCTTTTACTCATTAAGTGTTGCATATAAAAGGTGGTTATTTGGATGAATATGGTTTGTAAAAAAGCAACACATTTTTCAAATTTTGAGTTAAGTTATTAATTATAGATAAAGTCTAAAACAAAACACCTTAATTATGACTTACTATATTAAGATATTTTCTCATAAAGTCAATTAAACTTTTAAACAAACACCATGTAAATTCGATAGAAATATACACTCGTAAGAAGGATAAAGTAAGTTCAATGGCTTTATGAAGAAAAAATAATATAAAAATAATATTGAGAAGTTATATTGACAATATTGACAAATTTAAGTGGCTTTAGGGACAAAAAAAATTCTACAATGGTTAAATCGATAATTCCACTCTTAATTGATTCTCACTCTTGTACACCATCATGGAATACAGGCCCTAGCTAACTCATGTGTTAATTAAATGTCGATCTCAGGCATTCGCCCGTGGATCAGCTTTGTTAGAGACTTTTTCCGAGGCGGTCATCAATGTCACTGAAAGTGAAACTATGACCGATATGAAGAGAAGATATCTTGGATTATCCTTTCCTAATATATCACAACCTAATAGCGTTCTTCCACAAAGTCTTGATGTTCAAAGTTTTATCGGATTATTCATATTCATGGGGATTGTGATGATAATTGCTATTATTGCATCAGAAATTTCCCTTTTTGAAAGAAATAATAAAGTCCAAGACCAAGATGAGGAAGAAGAAGAGCCGAAAGAACTAGCTAACGATATATGAGAACAAGTAAACCCTGATTAGCATGCATAAACATTTGACTTTATAAAGTTAGACTATTATTATTTAATATCTATATGCATAAATATGTCCTAACCTATTTATGCATCATGATGTATATATTGTTGATTTTATGCTAGTAGTAATACTAATACTAAGTAAGTTATAACACTGTTGAGATTAGTCTTTATTAATACCATAATGAAGTTCTCCTAGTAGTTTTGATGGGAGACTCTTAAGTTGCTACTCTTTAATGTTTTGGAGTTGATATCTAACTTGTCCTCTCTATAAATATGGGATTAAGCTTTCACCTATAATCACTACTATAACACACACTTCAGAATATCCTGACTGTGTATTACTCATGGTGTCGTCATGTCTCGATTCAAGTTAGCCTCATGCCTACCTTATATATTATGAACTTGTGACAACCACCCAATTTCATGTTAAGGTCCATTCATGATTTACCCTTTTTTCATGATTTAGAACGTCTTTATAGGAAACTAGTGCATATTAGACTAAAAGCATGACCATTAGGTCATTTTATGTATGACAAGTCGATTCTTTAGGCATTTTAGGTTATGAACTAACACAATAGGCTAAAGTTTAATTGAGGATGAACAAAAACTTATTATTTGTCTTCTATAATTTGCCTAGTTAGCCCCATACATTTTATTGTACAAAACATAAGACTACACTACATATAGGTGCACATACTAAAAGTTAACTTGCCATATAACTTGACCACATAACTTTACCACCTTTGCATGGTAATAACTAGCAATTTGAATCAAGATGTCTCTTCTTGTTGGCTTCACCTAAAACCAGCCCCTAGGCCCCTCTTGATTCAATCCTTAAGAAGTGACCTTAACCCATACCTCCTTTCTTGCCTTTGTTAAGAAAAACCGGCCCCTAGGGCCCCTTTTCACATATGTGGAGTTGACATAAGCCATCCTTAACCCCATACTTCATTCTTTTCCTAGCTATGCACCAATCGGACACCCCCCCTCCCTTCAAACTTTATAGAGTGACACCAAACCTCGATCCATACTTGTTGTTTGTAACACCCCAACTATGGCGGAAACATGGGATGCCCACGAAAGTACAAGCTCACATGGATTTTACATAGAGTACACTAATGATACAATAATCGAACCCAACTATGGGAGATAATAAGAATTTGAGTCCGTGTAATAGTTACAGGGAAATGCTCACAAAATCGTGCATATATCCCTGATTACGAGTGTCGGGAGCATCACCCGTAAGGCACTATCATAGGTAATCCTATACAAGTTACTCGACTGTATATTGTACAATAAAAACTATCGACACTTAGTTAGAAAACCGAGTACACTTTTCATCCCATAATACATAGAAATTAGGGGCTACGAAACTCACCTGATGAGCGATAGATAACTCACGATCATTGTTCCTGACGAATCAAAGCCCCACGAAAGACGAACCCTATCATGCACGTATCAAGTTAACTCAAACGCTTCGACAGTAAGATTCCTTGTTAAACAACCCTAGTATATTATAAATGCCATTTGTTCACTTATGTTACGCATTTACATCCTGTTATGACTCGTTTAACTTGTTGACGTTAGATTACGACTTAATGATTTAAAACATGTCGTTTTAGTTCTCAAGATGACCAACGTTTCCAGCTTCATGTTATCCGTACTAGCTTCACCCTACATTAACTTGTTAACTTCGACACCTTGCCACACGAATCTAGATTACACGAGTTTAGACTTACGTACGATCATACCCGCAGTTGGACAAACCATCCACACTAAACTCAGTCGAGTTTAGTAAACTCGAAGACCACACCCAGAACAAACTCGACCTAGACAATTTGATAGCCTTAAACTCGACCTTGCTTGCTGGCTAACTCGACCAACCCCAAACTCGGCCAAGTCGAGTTTAGCTAACCTAGACCTAGCTGAGTTTAGCTAGATTTGGCCACACAAATCTAATCATAAGGCAGCCCCAAATCCGACTTTCATCCAGCCTTTAACAAGTTCAAGATGCAATCATTTACATTTTCTTTTGTGGTTCTCCATTGTAAACCCCCCCCCCCCCAAAAAAAAAAAAACCACCCACACACACACGAGAATCATCGATTTGTTTCATTTCGTTGCTTGCTTTTTTTTACCGAAAACTCACCAAGAACACAACAACAAAACTTACTTACTTTCTTTCTTATTTCTCAGCTGGAAACCTTCTTTAAACAACAACAAAAGTCGATTATCCTTTAGCCACGGTTCAAGTCCTTTACCCATTTATTAGATATACTAGCCAATCAATTTGGGCTCAACCCGAGCCGTTTAATTAAAATTTTAAAACCAAAAAAAATGTATATAAATGTATGTGATTTGTGTTGTTGATACATTATAACTTAATATGTATATAGTGAATCAACTAATACAATGATTTGTAAAAAAATAAGTACATCATATATTCAAGTATATGATAAATGTTACTAAAAAATATAAACAATTACATGAGTTGTTTATTGAGCTTGTTGCATAATGCTTGGACCGATGCGCTTAGCATAAATTATATGAAATAACAAACAAAATAGACCATAATAACAAATAGCTTATAAATGTATTAGAATAAGTGTGACTCATCGAGCATTTACTGCATTAAGCCTTTTAGTACATGAATTCATCACCAAAACTACAATACACATCATCTCTTAATAGCACAGTGGCTTTCTCAAACTACTTATACGATTGCATTTCAAAGCTTTACCAAAACCGGGTCTCTTTTGATTGTAAAAATAGACACAAAACATAACCATTTTCATTAGTAAAGACTTAAAGTCATATCAATGAGAGAGACGTTGCAAGTTTTACTCCGGCTAACTCATAGAGTTCTGTCAATTTTAGTTGAAGTCACAAGTCCACAAAGTAAAGGTTGAACCTGATAACAGTAATATATACATAAAAATAAGACAAATAAATGGGGACAGACATAAATGTTAACATATGAAACTATGAGCATGAAAGTTTATTACCTAATTTATATATAACAATTCAAAACACCAAAACTACAGTATCCGACTCCGTTGCTACAGTACCGGCTTAGTTGCTACAGACTACAGTACCAGCTTAGTTACAACAAACCCTTACATCACCGTATTACACCACTTTTCATATACAAACTATATGTCTCTGTTGTCTCAGGAATGTAGGAATATGATCACGTAAAATAAACGTATGTCCGGAAAGTATTTAAGCCTACGGGGTCACACATCTCGACACAAATGTATTTGTTATTAATTAATTAGTTAATTAATAAAGATCACGAATTAACGAATGATCGTTAAGAACTAACGGTTACTAGTTAATGGTCGTTAGTTTGAGGACTAAAATTGTGAATGAAAAAATCTAGAATAT
>JAOEHQ010006140.1:0-17617 GCA_025447715.1 Asclepias incarnata
AAAAAATTAAAAAATATATGTTATAAAAAACAAAATGTTAAATAGTAAAAAAAAAAAAAAATTATAAAATACAAAAAAAAAAAAAAAGATACAACAAAAGTTATCAAAAAGACAAAGATGTTTAAAAACAAAAAAAAAAAGACAAAGATGTTTAAAAACAAAAAAAAAAAAACAAAATATATATCATTTCTATAAAATATATAACTTGAGGGGGCTAATAAAGGATATAATTTTTATGTACATAATTTCAATAAAACCCCATAAATTATACGAAAGTTTAATAAGTATGTATCTTTATCAATATGCATCTTACTCGATGGCTTAATGATATATTGTTTTATATAAATTAAACTTTTGTCTTAAAATAATTCCATGTAATTCAGAACTACATGTATCAAAACAAAATAGATACAAAGAAAAAACATTAATTAATATAAACATTCTAATTGTTTTGACTTATAATATAATTAAAAATTATATTCTATTTTGTTTTAGAATAAATTCAAAAGTTTAAAGTTTGAAATTCGAAATTGACATTAATATTTGAACCATTTAAATTTGAAAAATTAAATTTCAAAATTCAAAATCGATTTTTCTAAAAATTTAAAAAGAAAAAGTCAAATGAGAAATATATAATTAACCTATTATTAATCCACATAGGTGTCACATCATTATATGTATGACATAACAGAGCTCTTTGAACTCCAACTAAGAAAGAAATATTCTCACTTAGTTATAGTAAAATATAGCATATTCAATTTCTGGCGTTGATGATTTAGTAAAACTAAAAATAATGTATCATTTGTCGTTCGACACAAATTTAGTTATTAACTATAATTTAAAGACCAAAATGTTACATTTTGGATCTAAATGGTGTTTTCTAACTAACTTAAAGTAGCCATTTTACACAAACTAGGAGTTAGCATGGTCGGTTCAGTTTTTTGTTTTGGTTGGGTTTTGTTTTTTTTTCAGTTTTTTATTATAATTATTTTTAATACAATTTTAGCTTATTAAGTTAAAAATAAAACATTTAAATGTTAAACAAATAATATGACAAAGAAGCTTGAAACCTATAACTGATTTTACTTAACTAATTGTAACACCCCACTATTTGAGACCTCTTTACACTATTTTTAGTTTTTAGGAGTTGATAAAAGAAGCTCAAAACATTTATTTGTTAAACTATAAGCGTACACTCACAATACGTGATAATGAATGAGTTTTGACAAACTTTAAATATCAGTGTAGATTAAATTTAAAAACAATATTCGTAAACCTCAAATAGTTCATGTGCCAATGGGTGACCGTGGTCGGTGACCGGCTTCGATAACTGTGGGCTTTTGATTGTCTAGCACACCCATATATAAACTTGTATTTATTATTTATTTGTGACATTTTTAAAGATGCAAATAATTAGGTAGAACAAGTATCGAAATAAAATAAATATAAAAATGTTAAGATAAAAAAGTAATATAGTAGTTTTCCCACACTTAAAAATTTAAGATTTTAGACGCAAAGCCAAATTGTTTATAATATCTATACTACATTATAAATCAAATAAATGGTGTATTAATTTTCAAAAAATTTAAATATTTTCTTATTTATCATATCATTTACTATCATTTAATATTTATATTATTTATATATTAATTAACTATATATTATTTTTATATTAGTATAAATAATCAATTTTAAATATTCTAACAATAATAACAAACACATTTTTTATATACCCTTGTATTATGCAATTTAGAACCGGCAGTCGGCGCCGACCACCATCACCTTTTGATGCATGTATTAAATAAAGTTTACGAATTTCATATACACTATAATTTATTTTATTTTTTATATTATCCACAACCGCGCATCGCGCGGGTACATTGCTAGTTATTATGATGCATAACTTATTTTTGGTTGAATTTTAAGTTTCAACAATGTACAAGTTTTAATGCATGATGTATAATATATCAAAGCCATATTTTATGTAACATCTTTTTAATTACTCTATTTATTATTAAAAACCAATTAAAGTGTGAAATGTAACTACTATCAAAATTTAATAACTAAAGTCAATTCATATACTATGAATATATCAATGTACACACTCCAATACATGATGTAACATATATCAAAGCCAGACTTTTTGTAATATTTTTTTTAATTACCTTATTTATTATTAAAAACCAATTAAAGTGTGTAATGTAACTACTATTAAAATTTAATAATTAAAGTCAATTCAAATGTTATGAATATATCATTTAGTATTAAAATCTATTAGTAGTCTAAAATATTAAAATAAAATATGTTATTAATTAATAAAATCAATCATTTATTTATTTATATCTACAATATATCTACACTACTTTATAAACTATATAGACTTTTTTTTATATTTTAATAGTTGAATTTTAAGTATAAAACAAGTATCAACTTTACATCCTTCTAATCCATACATCCAAACAATCAATTGTAAAATTCCTAAACGTAAACGGAAATATGATTGGTGCATTATGCATTTTAACACCAAAAATCACTTTATTACCAAAAATCAATGCAAAGTGTATTCATTTTAATTACTCATAACTGAAATAATATGATTTTTTGTCAAATCGAAGGTAACACACGTTATAAATTGATCGTTATAATTAATGCAATTAAAATTTACATTTAAATTAATTGTTGGTGATATGATTATAAATAATGTAAACTTTTACTCTTTATAAGTTGTTAGAAGTGCTATGATACCTCATGTACTATTGAAGAACACTTTGAGGTTTAAACATGAAAAATGTATTTCCACGCAAAGCTATGCCACAAGGCATCAACGCTCATATACAACAAGGTTTGAATATTACAAGAGATTTGTGTTCACATTAGGTAGAGTTGTGATTAGGGTATGTCCACATTAAGTCACTTATTTCATTTTTTAAATTTATGATATACAGCTATGATAATCAATAATTTTATTTTTTTTTTGTTTCTCAAATGCACTATATAACCGTCATTTATTTTTTTAATTCTTTCCCGCTGCATCGTGCATGCATACTTTTATAAAATTAAAGGGGACACTAATCAATTAAAAACATATAAAAAGGTAAAACACTGTTCAAGTGTGATGACTTACGATGGTTGTACTACGGCGGTACCATTTATTTGTTTTAAATTGATTAGTAATGTCTTTTATTTTCGTAAATTTAATATTACCCTTTTCATATTAAAAAAAAATTAATTGTAACTTTTTGGTTAATTTACCCTTAACAAAACAATAGGGATCATTGCTAAGAAAATAAAAAACTAATTGAATTTTTTCTATTGAGTGGTAAAATAATTCACGTCTTTGAAAATATATAATTGATTTATTTTAATAGATTAGGGAGCATTTTAAGTTTTAGTTGAATTGATGGTTATTTGAGAGAAATTATTTACTTTTTTATTGATTATAATTGAATAACTGTTTTTTAATTGATTAGGTCTCTCCCAACGCATGTTTTTCAAGCGTTTTTTAGAAGAAACCGTTAGCAAAAAAACAATTCTGGGGTGTAACGACATTTTCTCGAGTTGCATCATGGCGAGAAATAGGGAGAAAGAGGTGGGGTGAGGCGGCCTTAGGTATTTTCAACAAATAATAATAAAAAGATTTGTTTTTTTTTTTGAAGATATAATAAAATGTTTGAGGCAGAAGTGAGAAAAATATATAATTGGAAGTAGTATTTCCTGGAATATGAAATGAGAAAGAAGTGATATGACGATTTAATAATAAGAAAGATGTCAGAAAAAAAATGTGAGAAAAATATATGGGCTTGAACTTAGCCATTGGTGAGCTTCTCTTCACTTATTTGGGTGTCCCTATTGGGGATAAGATGAATAGAATTAAAAGTTGGGATCATGTGCTCAATACGATGGAAGGTCTTCTTTCAAAATGGAAGGGGAAGACTTTGTGAATTGGTGGTAGGGTGACACTTATCAAATCTATTCTCAATATTCTGTTATTATATTTTTTTTTGTCTTTATTTTGAGCTCCTATGGCTGTTATTAACAAATTGGATTCGATTAGAAAACGATTTCTTTGGGGAGGTAATGATGGTAACAGGAAGATACACCGGGTATCTTGGGAGAATGTAATCGTACCTGTAGAGTCAGGTGGTCTTGGTCTGGGCTCGTTACTGGATGCTAATATCAGTTTCCTTGTGAAATGGATATGGAGATGCAATACGAAAAAATTCAAGCTATGGCGAAAGGTCATTTAGGCAGTACACTCGAAAGTTGGTGGGAGGCGTTGTACCTCTAGTATATGGCATAACATTTGTCAGGTTAAACATTACCTTCTTAAGCGAAATCTAGACATATCTCATCATATGTTCACTGTTCCAAATATGGGGGCACCTAAAAATGATAGACGGGTTTTGGATTCTGGTGGTAGTGCGGGTGTTTTATCTGTTTCTTCATGTAAAAAGTTATTAATTCAATCAGATGGGGTTAATTTGCATAAGTTCGGCTGGATCAATTGGTTGCCAAAAAATGTGAACATCTTTGGTTAGAGGGCGGTGTTGAATCGGATTCCTACTCGGGATAATTTGGTGAAAAGAAGGGTGGCAGTTCCTTGTACTCTTTGCCCGCTTTGTAATGAGTATGATGAAACCGTTGAGCATTTGTTTACTTCTTGCTCCTTCACGTCAATCTTGTGGCACAAGATAAGTGTATGGTGCAAAATTCCTCCGATCTATGCCTTCTCTATTTGTGATCTGTTGGAGATTTACAATACCTCGGGACTAGCGTTGATGGCAAAAAAGATGCTTCACTCAGTTATGTTTGTGTTGGAGCCTTTGGAAGGCTAGGAATGAATTAGTATTTCAATGGAAGTCCTTTTCCATCCAACGGGTTTTTGAAGAAATTCAAGCTCTCGGGTTCCTAGGGGTCAAGTACCGTGCAAAGAAGGTTTCACTTTCGCTTGATAACTGGAAGAGTTTCTCTTTTTTGTAAATATATAGTTTTCGGTTGAGGCTATATGCCGTTATGGTGTATGTATTCGTGTCTTGTGATTATTAATGAAACTAGCCATTAAAAAAAATTACCCCTCAATTTATTAAGATTGAATCAATTACCTCTCAATATAATAAAGTTGAATTAATTATTTTTTTTAGGTGATTTTCAGGTGAGAGGAAATTATTTACCCAATCCAAAAAAGTTAAATCAATGGTTATTTCTTGATAACTAACCCACAAATATTATAAAATGGCTTTTAATTAAGAATAAAATAAATAATGTAATGCATTATATAGGGTTTATATAGAAAACCTTGTCCTTTAATTTAGGATAAGGTTTTATATATATAAAAATCAATTGACATTGATATACAAATAAAAGTCTTTCAATTTAAGAAATTTTAACTCGTCAATCTATCATCCTGGCTTGTTATCATGTAAGGTTTGGATCAGCCATTTAGGTTAAGAGGTCAAACTCATCAATCTGTTTTTTTTTAAAATGTATATAGAATTTGTCAAACATAAACCCATTTAGCTTGTTTGACTTAAAATCAACCTCCGAATCAACCCGACAACCCATTTAACCTGTTTGTTAAATCGGTGCGCATGTGGTGTTCTATTAGCAAATCTTTTCAATTCATTAGGCTTTTATTTCCGCTACAAAAACTTCCTCAAATTATTTTCTCCCCTTATTTAAATATACCCTGTTTTATGAGATTAAGCAAACAGGGGTAACGGTGATAGGAAGAGGAAGGTTGAAATTAAGCAAACATGTAATTTAAGTGTAAGAAGTCAAGTTAAATGTGGTTTTGAGTTTTGACCCCTAGCTTGTTGTATTTGAATGAAATTAATTTGATATATATATATATATATATATGGGTAATAGTGAAAATGAAATATCAACAATTGAGATAGGATTTGAGATGATTTGTTTACTTTTATAAGAAATCTTTATGGTCTCACAAGTCTACATCTTTGGCCTACTATCCTCTTCCACATGCTCACACTTACATATGCATGAAATTTTATCATATCGTTAATTAATTAATGTGTAACATGTATATAACACCTTAGAAACATGCATGTAGGACCTATAAACGTGACCCACATACAATATTTTGACTCATATAAGTCACACATACGGGGTTTCACATGTTTGCCTAAATAAGGTGATCCAGATTCTACGGTCTACATTAGCCTCATTTTTATTTCAAAAGTACTATATATACCTCGGTTTCATTCATATAAAATTACATGAATTTACTTATAATCAGGGCCGGTGATGGACCTGTACAGACAGCTCAACTGTACAGGGCGCACACCAATATAGGCCCCCTTTTTTCCCCTTTTCTTATCCCAAGGCCTATTTGTATAATTCAATTGTTCTTGAAGCCCAAGTCTATCTAGAAAAGAAAATGAAAATATATTTTGAGTCAAAATTTATTTTTATATTCCCCGGCCCAAAGTAAAAAAAAAAACAAACACATATTAGACGCAGATACAAAAAAAGTTTTTTTTTTCTTGTCTTAATCTCGTGTAGGGACTTAAAAATCCACGGGATGATCCCGCACCCATAAATCTTAATATCAAAACATAAATTTGTATATGTTGTCTAGTGGACTGTAGACTATCAAGATTATATGTTCACTCAGATACCGTTTTCCGGGCATCAAATAAAACGTTGTGTTAATAGTTGACCAACAAAAACAGTTTTCTTTACGCCAACCATTTTGACACATTATTCTCAGAAAATTAAATGCACCAAGAATATGGTTCCAAAAGCTTACCTCATTTTATTGACATTTTGGTTCTTGATAGATTTGTAGGCCATTTGTTCACTGATCTCTTCGACATTGCTCACCTAATTCAAATCCACTACTAAAAAACTATAAACTACACTAACGTGGTTTTTTAAGAGAAAAAACTGTGTCCGAAATTTCTCATAGATGTATTAAGGCATAACGATAGGGTTCAATTAACCAAACTAACACGAATTAATTAACGAGACTTGTTCGTGTATTCGTTCACTGAGTTAAAGTACGTGTTAAATGAACATTGCATGAATGAATAACCGAACACGTAGTTGTTTACGGGTTCATTTATGAAGAAAACTAGCTGTTTATGTTTATGTTAGCCCCTATACTATAAAATTAAACATTTAAGTTCAACTTTTTTTGATGTTGTTTCTTTAATTAGAGCTCATGACCTTGCAAAATATAAAATGAAAATGAAGAGATATCAGGTGTTTTAATATTGTCATAAGAGTTCGAACCTCCTCACATAAACATCTTGGATAATTTGGAAAGGGTTCAGAAACAATCAAGTAGATATTCCAACTCGGTCGTGTAAATCTAAGTCTAAAAGTCATCTTTCCCAAGTAACATGAATAGTAGAAACCTCATTCGTTTACCATTTTACATCGTAACTACGATATCTAACTATGCATTATTTTTCTTTTAGAAAATATATACACATTAATTGAATACGGATTGATGGATTTAATAGTGTTTGAATTCTAATAATTAGATGTCAAAGGTCCACTCTATTGACTTTTTGACACTGAAAATGTTGTAGATATCCATCATCCATGTAGCTAGGAAAGAAAAAACGTAACATGAGGGGGGTGATTTCTTGTCTGCCCAGAAATCGGGAAAATAAGCTTGGATCTAGCTTAGCTAGGATGTTCTGTTTATTTTTCTTCATGGCCCCAGTCTAGAGTTTGTTGTTCTCTTTCCCTTTGTACTATATATTTTAAAATTAATTATCATCGTGACATCATTGGTGATTTAATTCATGTTGACTTAAATACACGGTAGAACTATAGAACCATACCAATCCAATAACGAATTAGAAATTTAGAAAGAAAAGAGAAAGATAATACTTTGCCTGATTCTGGTTGAGAAAGCTTGATAATATTAAGATCCGATTTACGATATCAACAATAGATGCCATGGTATGACAACACACTTGGTGCAGGTATGTGGCATATGGATAATTGTTATAGGCTCCCCACACGATTTAATCTTAGTTAAGGATCGACTCCCCATACGATTTAATCTTAGCTCTCATGGTGTTGATAATGTACGTGGCGGTTAGTTAAGGATCGTCTCCCTACACGATTTAATCATAGCTCTCATGGTGTTGATATCCGCTCTCATGGTTGCTCTTTTTGTTTAGAAGGTGTGGATATCGTGTTACATTTGTTCATGGACTGCCCTTTTGCTGTTGAAGTAAGATTGCTTATGGCATCCTGGTTGAGAATGCCAATACCTGATGGATACCCAAACGAAACCATGTCGTGGATTCTATCTTTGCAAAAGTCTAACAGTGTCAAAGAAGTAATCTGAGATATATGTTTTGTGTGGTGGTGGACGCTTTGGAAACATAAAAAATGGTGTTTTCTTTAATGCAACGAGATCGAGCAGTTAAGTTCGATTGTTTCATTTTTTTTTCTCAAGTTGTCAAAACGATGTAATTTTTATACTTTTTTGTGGACTACTTGGCTTGACAGTCCAAGTCTTATGTTGTAATTCTTCGGCATCTTGCCGAAGATTGTTTCTTTGTTTTATAAAGTCAGCTGTTAAAAAAACAATTGTTATAGGCTTAGATATATAGCATTAACGAAATACGTGCATGCAACCAAAAAAGGCTCCAGTAAACATAAAATCGACAACTAGTTAGCTAGCTAGTTAGAGGCTCCCAATGGACACCATTGGCAGCCTTTCGTCACTTTGCGTCATTAACCGACAAGCCAAAGACGAGGTGCGTGGGCCCACCTTATTTTTCGGCCACAAGTTTTTTTTTTTTAATATAATAAATGGTAGTGTAATGCTAAAAAAAATAAAGTGATGGGGTATTATTGATAATGTTGTGTCTATTGGAAACTAGTTTTAAAAATGTTGATGTGAAGCTGATGTGATAATTAAAACTGACAAGCAGTAACGCACGTCACCATTGAGAGCCCTCTTACAAAATGCTAATAAGATACTAAGACTCTAGGAGGACTATATACTCATGTTTTAAGTAATAATTAGTCATTTCTACCGTTAAAAAAAAATAAAATAATAATTAGTCCTATATGTCAAAAACTTCAAAGATGTAAAATCATGAGAAATATACATTTTGATGATCGGCACAACTGATGAATTAGTTGCTCCACAATTGTCTGAGGAATCATTGAGGAAAATTTATTTCTTATTAATTAGTGTTGATCAAAGATTATTTTCATTTAAAATAAACTAGGTTTAGGCAATATAATGGCCGCTACTTTGCTAACATTGGTTTGTTATTTGTTTCTAACTTTCTATCAAACTTTTGCAAGATGACACGATCGAGTTTATAGAATAGTACGAGAATAAAATAATGGAAATATATAGTGTTGTCAATCAGTAATTCTCTATAAATTTATAATTTGTAATGTATGAAAGGCTAGAGAAAATAACTATAGTTGTATGGATGATTAATTGTCAAAAGGTTTCAAAATTCATACAAGTAAGGGTATTCTTTTCTTTATTAAATCAAATGGAATGAAAGTGACGTTTTGTGAGTATTGTTACTATTCAATGAATAGTAACATCAGCTCTCATTAAAAAAATTATAAAAAACATCCCTTTCGTTAAAAATGGTTTACCTTACGTTAAAAAAATTTACGTGCTATTAAGAGATCTCAAATGTGAACAGTCCCAGGACCGTTGGGATCACGCCACGTGGCCTTTTTTTTTTAAATAAACATTTTGGTTTTTAGTTTTTTTTGCTCCTGGTTTTTTATTATTTTCTTATTTTGAATTTAGTTTTTTTCCCCGTGTTCTTTTGTTAACATATTTTTTTTTGGGCGCCACGTGACTTGATATTTTTTATTTTTTTTAATAAAAATTTTGGTTTTTAGCGTTTTTGGGCCGTGGTTTTTAATATTCTTTTATTTTGGATTTTTTTTTCCCGTGTTCTTTTGTTACCATAATTTTTTTGGGGATCATTTTCGTTACTCCAAATGAATATATATTTTTAATAAACTTTTTTTTTTTTGCGTTTTTGGCCCTTGATTTTTTAATGTTATCTTATTTTGGATTTAGTTTTTGTTTCCCGTGTTCTTTTGTTACCATTTTTTTTTTGGGATCATTTTCGTTTGTATCGCGCCAGATGGCGTGATATTTTATTTTATTTTTTTAAATTAAATTTTTTGTTTTTAGCGTTTCTGACCCCTGTTTTTTTAATGTTTTCTTATTTTGGATTTTGTTTTTGTTTTCCCGGTTCTTTTGTTACCATTTTTTTTTTGGATCATTTTTTCTTTATGAGAGTAAACAAATCACAAGGCGCCAAAAGTTTTTAAATATTATGTTTTCTTAATTTATTAATATGGGAGTAAACACATTTACAATGTTGTATTTATGACACCGTCTTTAAAGAACAAAACGTCAAAAAAACGAAAATTTCGGCCCCGCAACGCGGGGCTTTTGAACTTCCTAGTTTATACAATTTGTGAATTTACTACAAGTTACATTTATACCCCTAAACTATTAAAAGCATACAAATCAAATACTATTTATAATTCTAACACATAGTCTAAGTAATTACTAATTAAAATTGTATTATTTTTAAAAATATGAATTTTGCTTTAACATAGACTTTTAACTTTTCAAGACTTCATTATCAACATTTTTTATAATGTCTCTAAAAACTAAAAAACAATGCATAATGTCTCTAAAAATTCAGAATCAATCATGGTTTAAAGATGTCTTAAGAAATGACCCGCAGAAACCAAAAGGTTATATAAAGAAATATACAAGAATGCTCTTGGATTTTTATATGCAAATATGATACGATTGACTAAGAACGTGCTTTCATGGAGCTACCCCAAATAGGGCATCAATCTTTTTGAATGACATTAGTTTATGTTTTTGGACTTTCGTAAGCAAAAAAGACATAAAAGCTTTGTTTAAGAACCACTCATTAAAAGAAGAGTTATGACTCACATATGGCATTTTCGTGTGAATTACAAATTTGACCTTTAAGTACGTACTATTATTTCCACTCATCTCACTAACTACATATTTTCGTATATATACTATAACAAGAATTATTCAATCATACACGGCAAATAGGTGTGGAGGTCCCATGCAACACCCATAATGGGAGACAAACGAGGCAATATATATACTATTTGTTTCCTTTCTCACTAATTATATATTTTTATTTGTTTTAGCTAATTAGCTAAGATTAGTATAGTACGTAGTGAGATCAAAAACAGCATAAAATATATGTGTAAACTTTCATAATCAAAGTTTTTATAGAATATAATTAAGATTTTGTATACGCGAAACAAATTTGCATATTACCTACCTAGAGTATCTTTATATCGTACGTATATAGCAAGACGGTGATTTTACATCAAGACGTACTTTGACATAATGTGCATCAAATTTCAAAAATAAAATAAAATGCTACGTTTAGAACTATAGATATATACATACCTATCGAAAAATTGGCATGTGTCATTCTATAATTCTTTCGTATGAAGCGAATGTTTAGCACCAAATTTTTTGTTTTATTTGCAATAATATATACATAATCAATTGTGGGTATCCCAAAAGAAAGAACAAGATGCTTTGCTTTGTGGGTGCTTAAGTATGAACTCATGGTTTCATCGCAAATATAGATAACGACCATTTATTCAAGATCACTTATACATTGCCTTGCTTCATTAATATATATGTGACATTTCAGTAAGAATACTTAATAATAAGAGCAGTAAAAAACACTTAAAAATTGATGTTTTTGCATCTTAAATGCATCAAATTGGCGCATTTGCCTCTCAGATACACACTAATACATGGATGCATCGATGCAGATTTACGTTATTTGTTGAAAAAATGGAGTTTCATAAATTTGATGCATGCAGATGCATCCAAGATGAATGAATAAAATAAAAGGTGTGACTTTCTCGTTTTTGAATGATCAATGATCGAGTTGTTAAACATCTAAATAGTATAATGATAATTAATTATAAACTATGTTAATTTTATGAATTTATAATGCATTAAAATAAAGTTTTTAAGTGTTCTCACACTATTCTCAATTTAAAGATGTTCCAATTGATTGGAATTCTCTATATATATATAATAATAATAATAATAATAATAATAATAATAAAAACAACTATTTGGTCAATCATAACTCGAAAACTATATAGTAATTACCTAGCTTACAAAAGTTTAACATTTAAATTCTATGAATGTACGTTTTAACAAATAAATAAATCAAATCATAATTTTAAATTTTTTTATGCTGATATAACAGAAAGAAAAAGAATTAAAAGTCAAAAAGAGGGATTTCTTGGGCAAGCCTCCAAGCAAGAAAAAAGCCCACAAAAACCTCTTCTCTTCAAATACACCACCACACTCTCTCTCACTCCTTTTCATTCTTAATCTTTCTTTATTATGTGATGCTCTTTTTCTTTATTTCTTTTCAGACTCATTGCCCATATGAGTGCATATTTCAGCTTTTTTTATTGGACAAATATACCCCTTTTCCTTACGTGAGAATTCCAAGATAATCTAGATATCATTTTCTTTAACAATTATGTAAGTGTAGTTAACTTAAAGGTGGGGAAAAAATTTATAGGATGATCTAGAGGGTGTTTAAAGTTGTGTTTTGGATATATTATTTGATTATTGAGTTTGAAAACTTAACGTTAACAATTAGAAGAAAAAAAGTGTTTCGCAGTAGAAAAATGATTATCTGTATTTACAGAATAAAAACACAGTTTTAAAAAAACAAGTAGTGACATTTTCTTTCAAAACCCTGTTTCGAAAATCATAATATGCTAGCGCAATCCCAAACACCCCTAGTAGTTGGGGGCTTATTAGGTTTCGCCAAAGCACGTCCTAAGTTCAAGTTAACTAACATACACGATATTTACGCGTCAAGTTAAGGTCATGCCACAATGGGTCCAATTCGAATCACGGTACAAAGTATGAAATAAGTTATGTGCATTCACACATATAACATGGCATATAGAGCTAGATATTGATTCTTTTGGTTTTTAAAGATTTTGCTTGGGAAAAAAAAATCTCATTCTACCACCACTTTACACTCCTCTCGATCTTTTTGATCCTCCATCAGATATATACATATATTATATCTAACGTATATAAACAATTAAAGCTTTTGGTTGGTTGCCATATTTTTAGGGCTCTTGATATTTATAGTACTCTAAAGGAGAAAGCAGTTGTTGTTTTGTCTTGGAGAAAGGAAAAGGGATAACAAGACTTTCACAGTTGCAAACATTTTCACTTTTCTTTATTTGGTTAAATGACCAAACTTTCTTTAGAAGACTGCTTTTTATTGTCCCATTTTAAGCACTGGAAATCGGCAAATACAATATATATATGTAGATCACTATTAATATATTTATCTTATCAATATCTTGTAGATTTAATTTGTTATAATTAATTTGAATAGAATTCAGATCTTTTCAAAGAGGAAATACTTGGTTTCTTGAAGAAATCAAAATAACAACACCAACTGTAGACAAGGAGAAGTCTGCATCTCTTGATCCAGGAATTAAAAAGTCTACATTTCTTGAACAGGACTATACGTACGATGCATGCATGGATATAAATTGATTATATGTTTAACTAGTTAAAAAATATACATATTCCAAAATTATTATGTGTATTTATGTAAGAGCTGATTATTGTAAAACAAGTATTAAAGTAAAATAAGTAAGGTAAGATCTTGACCATTGGATTATGATAAAACTGGTGCAAAAAGATTCATAAGTCACAAGTATATACACTGATGCACAAAGATTTTCATGATGCACAACGATTTTCAGTTAAGAGAAAAAAATTGTTTTATTTATTTTACTTTAATACTTGTTTTACTTGAACCAAAACATATTTATGTATATATGCTCATAATATGTTGTTCTTTAATTGGAAACACAGCTCACACACCATATATACTGGATACATATGTGATACGTATCCCAAATGAGGTTTTGGAACTCTCAACCATTTGGTTGAGAAACCTTGAGACTACATGTTTTTGAATTTTGAATAGGAACAGTTTAACATAAACTTATTCAAATAAGCAAAATATATCCTCATAAAACTAGGAATATGATCAATTCTTTAAATAAATTAATGAAATATGAGGATCGATCTATCAATGGATAAATTTTATAACATTCAATCTTTAGATATGTTTTTTGTTAATCTGTAATGTTTCTTCGATCTATTCCAAAAAGACTATAACACTTCTGATATATTTTGTGTTATCTTAGAAATTGTAACAAATAAAGATTGTTTCTGTCATAATCTGTTAATTAATTATTTGATATGTTAATAATAATTAAAAACTGTAAGTTGATAATGTATCACCATAGTCTTTTATTTTGTTTTTATTTAAAAAGCTATTTCATACATTCAATTAATGACAAAATATTATATTGACTCTTGTCAAAAACCCATTTTCTGAATAAAATTAAAGAAAAAACAAATTAGAAAGAGGACGGATATATAAGTACAAAGTTTTGAAAATGATACATCCTCTTAAAAAATCCTCATGACAAGTGTAATTTATTAATTTTCTTTTAATCTATGCTTTGATTTTATCAAGTGATATGATCACATTATTAAGAGGATTATTAGAAGTAATTTTTTTAGAATATATATATTCATTTTCCATAAAGTTTGCATGTTGAAATCTTCATGAAATTAAAGACTTTAGGGATAGCCAAGTAATTTACACCAACCACCACCTAGCTTTGGCATATCTTCTTTTTCTATATCCTACAAACGCTTTAATTAGTAGTGGTTGTTTACTTCTCCTGAAATGTGTATTCAATTTCAAAATTTCTTTTCCATCCACTTTTCTTAACTCTCTCTCATCTCTCTCTCTCTCTCTCTCTCTCTCTCTCTCTATCTCTCTCATATTTGGGTGGTGCTCAAGATTTAGTCATAGGGTGTATGCAATTGGTTAATGGATATTGATCTCTTGTGGTCTTTTGGGGGGTGGTGTCTTATTTTATTACCAGATACAATCAAGTGTTGCATGGCTAAATTGAGATCCTCTTCACAAATCTCTCAATTCTCAAACCCTAGTTCTTGTTCTTCACTTTTTTGTGTTGCACTTTTGATCTTCATTTTCTTGATCACTCTCCTTCATTCCTCTCCTTCCATGGCAGATGCATCACGTCTTCCATCAGAGCAAACCACTTCTATTTCCCATGATGAATCATCAACATCATCCACAACCACCATGGATTTTCATCCGAAAAGAACCCATGATCATCAATCACATTCAAAGCCTAAAAGATCATTTGAAGCAGGTGCACATGAAGTTCCAAGTGGACCAAACCCTATTTCCAACAGGTAATTAGATGGATCGTTTGTTAAATGAATGATCGAATTGGTTAGTATATCTACGAAAGAATTTCAAGAAATGGTGGCGATGGTGGTAAAGACGATACAATTAAAAAGCTAGCTTTTTTCGTAATGGTGTTATGAAAGGTATATGATTATATTTAGTGGTTTGTTTTGGATTCACTCTTGTGTATTTTATCTTCATCTACTTCATCTTCATCTTCATCTTCATCTTCTTCATCTTCATCTTCATCTTCATCTTTATCAACTACGGAGAGTTTTGTGTTTATTTAGAGAAAAATGTATAGCAAGAGACACCTTTTTTTAATTTTATTTTTATATATTTATGTATATGTACTCTCTTTTTCTATATCTATGTTTATGTATTAAGAAGAAGATGAAGATCGATGATGATACTAGCTAGTGCTTCTTTTATAGTTAAGTTTCTTAGAGAGATCGATGGGGGTATTCATATACTATTATTTTTGAATTTATGTGATTGGTTTGTGTTTAATTGGTGTTAATTTTCTGTGTTCTTGTTTAATAAAACTTATTGTTTTGATGAACTAATTAAAGATTATGCATGATCGAATACATCTAGCAACATAAGAAGTGGAAGTCACTAGGATTTTGTTAGAGGTACGTGATCGAATATGATGATTAAAAGAGGAGATAATCTTGATATCACAATCTTTTAAGGTAACAAGTTATGACAATATATATAGTTTTAGGGTTTTGTTGATGAGGCTATAACGAATGACTAATCTAAATAATCATTTTATTTTTAGCCATGTTTGATGTGTTATTTGGATTGTTGTTGTATTGAATGAGTATAATTCATGATTAAAAGAAGATCTAGTCATGAACATTATTACTATATTTTTCATGAAATTAATGAGATACTAGGGCGTGAAATGTTAGAGGTTTCAATGATTAGAAGAGGATCTTAGGTAGATGTAGGAAAAGGGTAATATTGTCAAGCCACGGCATAACTTGTGGAAGAGAGAGGCGTCTCATGGCTTAAAAGGGTAGTTTTCAAGTTTATTGACTAATACTTTTTGGTCTTTGCAAAACACACAAAATCCAATAAAGCTTACTCACAAGCACACACAATCATCATAGCTACATGATTTGCTAATCACACTATATTTGATATCTGAATTATTGTCAGGTACGTATTAGATTTATTGAATTTTTCGCGAAATTAAAGTATGATATTTTGCAAAAGTAAATACCAAATGGGAGGTGATAAATTCTTTTTTTTTTTAACATTTAATATTATTAGAATAATTAAGCTAGCAAGATGCTAGAGATACAAAAAGTAAAGATTACACCAAAGAAGACTAAAAATTGAAATTACACCATTGTTGTCAATCAATTCGGTTTGGCTTTAATTGCTCTATTGTTATAATGCAACAGTACAATCATTTTGGTATCATCTTATACAAGTCTCATGCATTAAATGCCTGACAAGGTAGTTGCATATGTCTTACAAATCTTTTAAACAAGTAGAGCTTCCTTAAATGCAATATGTTTTTTAAGGTAAACACCATTTAAGGTAAAGGAATTTCCATTTGACAAGTCATGTACGTGACAACTATCCACAATTAGCTATTGCTGCTTCTTGAATTGATCAACAACAATTGAGACTTCAAGAATCTTGACACTTCAAATTTTTCTAAGTCTTTTCTGCGGTGTGTCTTCATCATCAGTGAGTATTAGTAAATTTCTACTAATGAACATTGAATGTATTTTCACTTGATATTGAAAATACCAACGTTAGTTTCACTTAACAATTGATGCAGCTGATTGCTTCGATAGTAGATCAATGATGATACAATTTAACTTATAAACTCATAAAACTACTGATATACGTCATTAGCAATTATTGTTAATTTAATTCATTAAATCTTTAAGTCCAATTTTGAGACTATCAGTGTTTATTTCACATAATAAAAGAAAGAAGAAATAGTTGTTTGAAAACACAATCACTTATCAAAACAAACGGGACAACAAACTTAGCTTAATGCCTATTTCTACTACATTATAAAGCAAATAGGGGTGTTTTAATTTTTTAAAATTTTAAGTATTTATTTATTTATCTTATCATTTTATATCATTTAATGTCTATATTATTTATATATTAATTTACATAATCATTTTTAAATATTCTAACAACAAGTCAACAACAAACACATTTTTAAATATTTTAGCTGTTCTTAGAAATTATAATATTTTTCAATATTCATATTCCCTTATAAAGCATCCCCC
>JAOEHQ010006151.1:0-17614 GCA_025447715.1 Asclepias incarnata
TTTGAAATGATTTTTGATGAATATCATATGTATGTTGTATGTATATGTCTGTATATATGTTGTATGTATATGTCTATCAATTGATGTATATGTTGTATGTATATATGTCTGTATATATGTTGTATGTATATGTTGTATGTATATGATGAATATCAATTGATGTATATATACTTCAGCTTTTCCCTATATGTTTGTAAGTATGTATGTATAGAAATTGAATATAGATTTTTGGAATTTGGAAAGAAGGAGAAGTTGGAAAGAGGAAGGAAGTGATGAAGGAAATTTGCAGGTGTTTTACCGGCTACCTGCACGCGGACCCACTAAAGCTTTTTTAGCCGGGTTTCTTCCCCAAAATAGTATTTTTTTTTGTTTGGACCTCACAAAAGCTTTTTGTGGATAGTTGAGATACTTTCCGTACAATTAGCCCTATATTTTATGGTCGGAGCATAATCTCAAGTTCAAAATAAAATGAATGTTATCCTTAATTGTTGCATGTACATTTAATTAAGATTCAATGTACCTAATCAATAAATCATTTTTCTTTTCTTTTATAATAAAATTAATTTTTTTAATTACAAATTTTTAGATCACTGGAGTATCATCGTGCCACCAGTGATACGACCCGATCATATTCCAACACAAGTCACTAATTCAGGAAAAAAATCAGTATTTCTAGGAAACTCTTTTGTGATATTCGAACCCAAAACTTTATGATCACTGAGCTTTATCCCACCTCAAAGATACCATTTGAACTAAATCAAACCTGCAAAATTTAACTTTTTACCCAATAGAAATTTAAAACTATGAAAAGTGACATATACATGACAAAAGCTTGTCATACATATTACATAACACATACGGATTATATATTGGATAATATATTATCTTTGAAACTTAATAACTTATAGATGTAATTTGAATTATTTTTTTCCCCCTTCTTTCCTATTTCATTTTAATGAAGATTATGAACAAGCCAATTTAGGGGCAAAATTGAAAAGAAACCCCAAAAAATGGAAATAAAAGTAAACTCTCGTGAACTGCCCCATGAATTAAGCAATCCAATAGATCTCACTACATGAATCACCCTTGCTTCATACAATATTTACAAAATTACCACTTCCTAAAATCTTTTCTAAAAAATAATACTAATAAAGTCTATTTATTCAGGTATAGCACTCAACATTGCCATGAAGTCACGCCTCCTTCCACCACTGCCTGACGCCGCACCACCGCCGCTTCTCCGCCTATTTGTTGTCTCAAAACCACCAACATCCGCCACCCGACCAGAACTCTTCATATGACATTTTTCCAACGTTGTAAAAGATACATTTTTCCTACGACAACCAGCCAATGCTGAACTTGCTTTAACAGCCAATGCTGCCATTTCTTCGGGTGTAAGCGGGTGTCTCAACCTAGTCAACGGAAGTGCAAAGTAAAGTTGACCTAGTTGGAGTTGGTCTTCATCGTTTAAAGATGAAACGACGACGTCAAACTCCATTTCGTCCGCGTTACAGATGAACGTGGACGGATTTTTTTGTAACACGTACGATACTTTAATCGGGTACGAAAATTCCTGTAACTTTCCATCGTGTGATATTACTTTAGCCGTTGCTACATTTGTTGATTCATATGAGCTACAAATTCCCATTTTGTTGAATATAGTGTGCATACAATACAAATAATAAAATATGACACGATTTTTTTTTGTATTTTTTGAAAGGTGTGAGAGATAGATGGGATGTAAATGAAATGAGGTTTGATGTATATATAGTGGGTGAGACTGGAAATGTTATTGAAGGGTACTATGGTAAATTTGCAATGGGGTTTTATATAAAGGAAGCAAGTGTGGGGCCCAAGCAAGCTGTAAGATGTGGATGACAGCAGAGGAGATGTGTCCTTAAACAAATGCCCATTATTTTTGGAGATATTTACCACGGAGGGACTGATATGTCGTCTAGCGAGGGATTTTTGTTTTTACTGTGGGGTTAAATTATAACGTATGTCGATCAGGTAAAACACGTAAAATATTTCATTGTGTGATAATAATTGGAGATTGTTTGGGTTAACGACTTAACGTATGCGTTGTGCATTATTTATTAGGTCAGCAAATCAATCGAAAATGATGTGGGGAAAAAAAATTAGTAAAATTTATATAAACTTATCATATTTTTACTAGTTACTCACACACAAATACTGACAATAGAGCTGACAAATTGAATAACTGTTAGGATCTGTTAAAAGAAAAAATGTACTATGCAATAAAAATAGACTTTGATTTAGGCCTTGTTTGTTTTTTATAAAAGGTTTACGTCTGAATCTGAATACCACTTCTAAATGTTAAGAGGTGGTTCAAATGTCTGAAATCTGAATCAGTTTAGTTGTTTGTTTTTTTTAAACGTCTGAATGCTTATAACTTTCGATTTTACTATTTATACATGTTATATTTATAATTGTGTTATTAGAAAAAAAACTTAAACCAAAAAGGTAAAATGAAATGAATGGCCATGAATAAATACACTTTTGACCTATTCTCCAAAAAGCTCATCCCTTGTCTTGTTCGTTCACACTTGAAGCTACACAAGTTCACATACTTGCAGAAACTTTTCTAATTTTCTTTCTATCTATTTTTCATAAACTAAAGAAAATATCATAATTAGGATATTTTATTCTTTCACAATCTAAATACTCAAAGAAAATAAAGGTTAGATCTGTATCATTCTTATAAGTTGAGGATCGCAAGCAGCAGAGATGGGCAATGGCTGGCTCGCTAGCTAAGGGTGGTCGGAGATGGTCGATGGCTAAGGGTGGCCAGCTGGGCAGATTATGAAGGTAGGTGATATGGTGTTAGGGATAAGGGATTATGTGTAAATAAAGTGTTCAGATCCAAAAAAGAGGTTTGGAAACCTATGAATGGTTATGAGGTGTTTCAGAGTTTTTCACCTCTGGATCTGAAATAAAAACAAACACCTTCTATTCATGAAACCTCTGACCGAATCAGAGCTAAGAGTTTTTTCAGAGATTTTTTAGGAAAACAAACGAGGCCTTAGTCGAGTTTCAATCAAATGATATAAATAAATCCTAGCACATTTGTTTAAAAGTATTAACGCGAAGTACAATACAAGTGTGTGTCTAGACGTACATATCAACACACTTTTATTTACCCGGCTCCAATAACATACTTATCGCTAGAATTCTATAAGCAATGTATAACGGTGTATATATGAATGTTTTAAAAACCAGTTTGAACCAGCCGGTCGGACCGGTTCGATCGGGTTCCGGAGGTATGCTCGGTTTTTTAGGCTCGGTTTTTTAGTTGTTTTAAACCGGCCAGTTTTTCGGTTTTTGGGCGGTTTTACCCGGTTGAACCGGTTTTGGTATTTTTTTTATAAAATAATTATTATATATATTTTTTTAATGATTTGTATACTTTAATGTTGTTTTTAGTTGTTTATGAACTTTAAATCTTATATTTTCTCTTATTATAACTATTTGGTATTCTTTTTTAGTGGATTAATTGTTTTTTGACTATTTTTGTTTGCTTGTATCAATTTTAGTATCATTTAAATATATATATATATATATATATATAATTAAAAATGCCCAGGCCTGTTCGACCGGCCCCGAAAATTTTCCGGTTCATTAAAAAAACAGTTGTATATACACGTCTACAATAAGCGTACATCGTGTGCCCTAGAGCTAGCCTAGTAGATTGGAGCATTTGAAAAAGAAGCCTTCTTGGATATTTATCTATCTAACAGAAAAGTAGAAGACAATTATTAGGTATAATCAAAAACATTACTTTTTGACAGAAAATATCTGGAGCTGAGATATTTTTGTTAAGCTAGAAGTCGAAGGATTTTTGTTTTATTTTAACAAAAGCATATTATCATTCATGAGATGAAAGAAATGTAATCATGCATTATGATGAATTACTAATGTTGAATTTTTTTAGTATAGTGATCGACTTTGGTACACTTAATTACCATTTCCTATCATGATGTAAATTAATTAGTTAAACATGATACCAAAATACATGAACAAATATAGTAAAGTATATTCTATATCAAGGACCCACTATACACAACAAACTTTGACAAATCTTTTAGATTAAGAAATCACTTTTCAATGTGCAAATTTTATTTTATTTTTATAATAAAACACTAAAAACTAAGGGCTCGAGGCAAAAGTGCACTTTTTTCCCTAACAATTTTTGAAGTACACAGAATTTGAAAACTTTTTAGTTTGTAGTGGCTGATTTATTCAAATTGAAATCCCGATCATTATTTGGTACAACTTTATTTTGTTGGGATTTATAATTGGATCATCTTATTACATTTTAATTTTTTAAATATCTAAATGTCAAACTTTAAAATTTGGACCACCATCATTATTGGTTTCCATCATATCATCTTAAATATCTTAACAAGTTTCTATAATTGTTATCATAGGTTTGGTGGCTAGGCTAAGTGAGCATGATGATTATGATATTTTTATTATACATTTGTTAATTCGATAGTTAGACTTTTTACTAGGAAAAGCAAAAAAGGGAATGAAACACAGAAACATTGCAAAAAAAATGGTTACCAACTTTCCCTTTCATTTGGTAACGAAACGAAGAATAGAAAATGTCGAACTCATGGGCGGTATCAAAAAATAAATAAATTAAAGGGGACAAAATTAAAAAATCAATGAAAAAAAATCCAAGAGGGAGCAAAATTTTAAAAACTCATAGGAAAATTTAAAAAATACATGGAAACTTTAAAAATACATGGAAAAATTTAATTTCGAGGGGGGGCATTGGCCCACCTTGCCCCCCTTTGGTACTGCCCCTGGTCGAACTAATTTATAATCGAATTCTTAATACGGTATATTAGTTGAACTAAAGAACAAATTCCCATATGTCAATCATCTTCCATTGTATATTATTTAACTTCTATTAGTGGGGTATCCGTGTAATGCAGCGACTCAGAATATATCGTGTAAGAATCTGTTGTTAATCATGTTGTTAATCCCGTTGTTAAAATATAATTGTAGAAATGGAAAGTTTAACAAAATATATAAGGTAAGTATAAATTAAATTTAAGATGTGAGAGTTGACTAAATATATAAGGAAAACGTTAATTAAGATTTTGTTAGGGTAAGAGTAAAATAGTAATTTTCAATATTGAAAATGTGTAACTTTTCAGCAATGTGATATAATTTTTATATAGTATTAATCTCATTGTTAAAATGTAATTGTAGATTTAGAAAGTTGGGTTTTGCTAAGTAACGCACATGGAACACTAGTTATTGTGCATTTAATGAAGTCCATATTTTTTTAATAATAAAAAAAATACATTTAACCCTCGTTAATTCAATCTAATAATTTCTATTTTTATATGTCTCAGGCGCACTACTCACTAGTTAGCAAAATCCTAAAGAAGTTTGACAAAATATATAAGGTAAGTTGTTAGTCCTGATTTACTGGACCATGTGTGATTTATCATGTAATAGATAAATATCGAAGCTAGTAATCTCATACTTGTATAGAGAACCTAAATCTTTAGGTTCAGATTACTGATGCTTCACTCCAGTCAAAGATCTACCCAAACTGGTCATTCTAACTGAAGTAAGAAGAAAGAAGATAGTGTCAGTGACGGATTCCAGAAGACTATTTTAAGAGATCGAAGACTGAAGTCAACCAGTTCAAAATATTAAACAAGTATTTTGCACTGTTCCCAAGACAACCACTTCACTCGTATACAACTTGTTACACAAGTTGTATGTAATTAATGCTTTATCTTTTAAGCATAGATTACAAAGTCGATTACGTATATTTATGTGAATACGACTAATCAAAGACATGTATACACATACAATATACGTATTTCTTCATATAAATATACGTATTTGTCCTAGTCATCACTTGGACATTTGCCTATAAATATCAGTGAAGTAAATGCATTCTATAAGTCGTGAACAACAAAGTTATTACTCTACACGACCAAAAAACTTTATCAAGTAGAATCTGCAGTTACTTCTTTGTGTTCGAACATAATAAATACTTGGTATTTATTAGAACACAAAGGTTGATCATAGATCAATTGTTGCTTTCATAGGTTGTAAGAATATCTTGTTTACATTATTATGTTTCCGCTACAACCTTGTATTTGTTTATACATCAATAAATAAAATACATTTGAAAATTACATTTGTGTTATTTCTACTTTACTTTATTTACATTTTTATATTAAAGTAAATTTAATGATTAAAACTTCAAGTTCTTTCATTAAAACTTTCAAGTGAATTGTGCATTGTTTATCTAAACTGTTTTACCAAAAACCTATAGTGTTGTTAAACAATTCTTTTTGATTATTATTAACATAGAGGTGTCTACGTATTGGATCATCCTAAAAAGTGGGACTAACATAAGTATTAATTAATATTTAAGATGTGTGAGTTGACTAAATATATAAAGCCTCTCACTATAGATGAACCAACCCCCACCCCATTTATCCACTATCATATCAGCGCCACATCGGCATTTCTCCCCAATAACACTCTTCACTCTACAAAGAAAAGAAGAGAAAAAAAATAAGATCCATGTCTTACACGTCTAAAAGTTAAATATCCCTCCCATGAACACCCCTAAGACACCATGGTGCCTATAAGGGGGGGTGGGGGTGGGGGGGGGGGGGATTTATTTTCACATAGGTATAGATATATTGTTGTATTATTATTTACGTTTATGTTTATTATACACCAATAAAAAAGCTTTATGTTATGTAATTATAATAAAAAGTAAAAACTAATTGGGTGCATTAAATTTTATATTTTGCTGTTAAAAAATTTCCGTGATTGGTTTTTATGGTCATCAATTTTTATTGTTTTACTGTTTTCATAAAAGTAATGAATAAAAGTGTTTAATCGCACAAGTTAAATACTTTATACTAAAAGACAAGATGATACATGAAAAAATAGAATTTTAACTTTCTCACAAAGCTTTATTTCTTCATAGACACCTACTTAACTTATTTCTATATAAATTTTGGCACATCATTATCATACACAAAAAGTATGAAGCAGGATACGATACCTCAAAACCTATAAATAACCCACTTAAACCTCCGTCGCAACGTGTGAGTTATTTTACTAGTTTTATTTTATTTATTAGTTTTTTTTTATGAAATATTTATTAGTTCTCCAAAAAAAAGTTAACACTTAATTGATGCTTTTTTCGAAACAAGCAGGAACTTTCTATTTTATTTTATTTGTTAAGTTGATTAACACTACACTGTTAATTGACCCTTTAAAAGTAAACGGTCAAACAAGTCAATATTTCAACAAATCGGAGTCTAGAAACAAAACCGTCAGAAGAATAGTCAAACCCAAAACCTAGGATCAATAAACTTTGGCCGTTTAATAAATATTTTTTTTTGAACGGCAATATAAAATTTATTAAAAAAAGCTAGTAAGAAACTAGCAGGTACAATACACGCTCCAGCGAATGAAAGAAAAAAATAAATAAATAAGGAACACGATAAATTCTAACGATATAAGACAAGCACGTAAGATACCGACGGCTACTAAAAGCAGAAGGGAAGTCCCAACACACCGCAAAAAGAATGACCTCCCATGAGCGATGCCGAACACCTGTTGCATCAAACCAGAAATGCAAAGAGATCTAACCGACATCCTTTGTTCGTCTCTTTAAAGCGTTGTGTAGGAGGACAGTTTCCTTTACGTTACCATAAAATCTCCAAATCTCAAACTCGCTAGAAAAATAATCTTTCCACATGTGTAGAATGGCCGTTTAATAAATATACTAATTAGTCAAGACAAACTTATAGGATTAAATCACGAAAAGAATTTTAAAGAGTCAATATTTAAAAAATTAAACCAAAATCTATTCGTAGATATTTTTCTTTTTTTAACAGTAAATTTAAGCTCAACAGGATTATTCATGGATATTGAAGTATTCGGATGCTATATATATTTGGGGTTGTAATCACCATATATAAAGTAAACCAAAATTTAGTTATCATATGATGACATAATCATATCGGAGTCTAGAACCAAAACCGTTGGAATAATAGAGAATTAGTGTTAAAACTTAAAACTTAAAAGTAGCATCGAGGAAAGTGGGATTCAACTTTCTATCAGGCTTCTAATAAATGTTAAATTTAGAAAGTCTTTCGTTTCACATTTCTTTAAACTTCATATACTTTAAATGTAATTAATTAAGGACAAATTAAGGTTTTGATGATGATGGTTGTCCTTAATATTTATATTTTAAGAAATGTATGAATCTTGGTGCTAAAAATATAACAACCTCTCCTTGATTGATGATAATAATTCAAATTTAAAGTTACATATTTCAATATTAGAAATTACTATATTTTAATATTAGAAATTACTACTTTATCTTTATCCTAACAAAATTTTAATTAACACTTACCTTATATATTTAGTCAACTTCGACATCTTAAATATTAATTAATACTTACCTTATATATTTTGTCAAACTTTTCATTTTTACAATTATATTTTAAAAACATCAACGAGTTCTTACACGACATTTTCAGGGCCGCTGCATTGCGCAGGTACACCTCTAGTTATATATTTATATATAGATATAGATAGATATCGTTTAATGACAACATTGCTTATGTCGTTGTTAGCCAACCGTTAAAAATTATATTTTTCGTTTTATTCAAAAATTACTTTGGAGCAAACATGACCGATACGGATAAACTTCCAAACTTGGGGAGTTTAGCTAAAAGCCTAAAAGAGGCATCCCCTCTGTTGTGCCCTTTCATCGAGGATAGTTATTGTTGGAGGGGCCGGAGCATATTATCCATTTTTTGAGGGGTCAAATTATAAATTTTAGGTTATATATAATTTTTTTTTTTAAGGTGTAAATTATTCGTAAATATCGGGATGTCTAGTAAACGTTGTCTTAATCAGGTCCGCGTTAGAGATCCCCTCGCCGAATAGATCTCCAATTTAAACCCCTCGATGAGAAACCCCTATCACCTAGAGATCTGGAGGGGAAAACTCACTCAAGTCCACCATAGGTGAAAATTAAATATATGTGACCACCCCGAAATATGCCTAGGGTAGGACTTGAACTTGAGACCTCTTGTGAGGAAACAAGTCTCCTAGCCACTAGACCATTTGGTGATGGTTGGTTATATTACATATTAGTCCTCAAACTTTATGCTAAAAAACCAATTAGTATGATTGCCATAAATCTCTTTTATATCAACGACGAGACGACAAAAGGATCACCAAGGCTTTCCTTCAACCTCGTGTGGCTTATTTGCAAGCCGTGAAATCGATTAATTCATGCGCCTGCCAAGGAAGGTTAAAACAAGCTTTTTGGAGATGGTTTATTTTCGCAGCTTGTTATGGATTTGCTAATTGGTTTCATCTCAGTCATGTGAGCGGGTTACATTCTCTTTTTCTTTGGTGGGGAATTTTCTTAGCATCTTTCTTACTTAAATCTTAAATGTTTTTTCGATATTGAATTTCATTTGTCGTTATTTTGGATAATAGAGACCTCATGTAAATGTATTTGTTTTACATTGACACTACTATATATATATATATCATATTTTTATATCTTTATTTATATTACATAAATGTAATTTTCCTATTGAATTTCAATTTGTCGTTAATTCTTATTATTGAGATCTCATGTAAATGTATTTATTTTACACTTATACTAGTATATATCTTATTGTTACTTTGCTTAATATAATTATTGTATTACGATCAACTACCTTATAGGTTCGAAATAAAGATACCCGTTATAACACACATGAAATAAATTCCTCGTTAAAATGAAATTTCAATTCGCAAACTCTCTTTTAATCAAGTTACATGTAAACTTAATTGGATTATATTTCTTTAAACGAGTACTTATTTTAGATTTCTTTGCAAATTTTATATAGCAACTCCAATTTACAAAGATTGCTTTCATATTCCTGCATGCACTTAATTTCACATAACTTTATATTTGGGTTCACACTATTCCTTTGATGACCAGGTCTTATGTACGGACAGGTCGACAAGGTCTAACCAAGCACGATAATTGTCCTTTGCCACTAGTAATCATACCAGATGTAACTTTGGTTTTCTTTCTTTCGGCGTCTCGCTGACAGAATCTCTTTTAATGCAATTCCGTTGTTAAAAAAAAGGGGTAAAAAAATAGTATTCCCCATTTTAGTCTTAAGGTTGAACCAAATTCATGTATTGTTTGAGTTGGATAAATACTTGAAAATTAAAATGCATTGGTATTTAGGGGAATTTGAAACCTTGAGGTTTTGGGTCCAAATTTTGGTGTGAGCAAAATGCTCCCAAGAATGCAGACACGGGTTTTTCTAAAATAGTTTCTTTTGGAATTGGAGTTGGGTATATGAAGAGACATGCCGTTGAGCCCAAAATTACCGTTCACGAAAAAAAAAAGGAAAAAAAAAGTCATTGGTCTTGGTGACTCAGTAATCATAAAATTATAAATTTTAGTCCGGTGACGAATATCTACTTCCTAATTAAAAAGGATCCCTAAAAGTTAAAGTTTTTAAAAATTTTGCCAAGTGGCAACTTATCCTCCTTCCTTCTTAAAAAAAACCTATATATCATTTCTCTTTCTTTTTCTTTTAGATAGATATTGATTTTAATAGTAGTATCATCTTAAGGTTGCTTGATTTTAAGTTAGTTTTGGATATGTTTTCCCATTAGATAGATATTGATTTTAATAGTAGTATCATATTAAGGTTGCTTGATTGAGTATCGAAAATAGGAATCTGCAACTCGTGAATATACGGATTTAACAATATGGTTTAATATATATATATCTACATATATTCATAACTAATAAAAAACTTATAAAAAAAACCTATATAGCCAAAGGTCATTTTAACAATGAATAGAGATACTTTTGATAGGTGAAGAGAAGATAAAGCGAAATAAGAAAAAACTGCATGATAAATAAATCTATATTGAATGGTCAACCGTTTTTGTTTTCATATCTATATTTTACATTTTTAAGAACTACTCGTACAAAATTACTATACTATTTCCATATTTGAATATTCTACTAATAAATAAAAAACACAATTTAAATAAGCCGGTGTGTTAGATAACCCAAAGCCGCCCACCATCAATTTTATTTTTAAACTTGATTTATATCAGAATTTAACTGTTTTTGAGAAAATCATTGATCACTGTGCATTACGCTGGTACTATTCTAGTATTTGTTTATATATTTGTCAAAAGCTCATTTACATATTTTGACTGAAATTGCAAACTTCAAATGTAAGTGACTACATATAAGTATATAACTATTGGTGCATAATACAAGGACATCTTATGTTCAGGAACTTTTTTAATTTTTAGCAAACTTCCATATGAAAATATATCTACTCGTTTGTTTTTCGAAGTCTTGTATAACACAACGTTTTCACTCATTAAAGAAAAAAAAAGTGTTCTACTTTGCTTGCTTCTCGAGGCAAGCTACAATAAAATCACACAAAAAAAATAAAATAAAAAAAATCATAGCCCTATTCCAATGGCAGATCACCAAAAAATCCACCCTGACCCGAATGCACCAGAAACCGACCTTGAATCACAGCAAAAACCCATTGCACCATTGGTTCCTCGAGGCTCATCTCAGTTTGAAAACGGCTATCCAACCGAACCACCACCGCGTCCCCCACGTACAATCCCAATCAAATACTCCAGACCACCAAAAAAGAAAAACTGGTGTTGCCGGTTTCTATGTTGTACACTATGCATACTAATAACACTCGTGATCATTATAGGCATCTTAGCAGCAATAGTGTACTTCAGGTTTGACCCAAAAATACCAAAATACTCAGTTGATGGCATGACTATCACTCAATTCAACCTGAACAATGATAACTCGTTATCAGCTCAATTCAATGTCAACATTACAGCCCGAAATCCCAACACAAAAATCGGTATATACTATGAAGGTGGATCCAAATTGACTGTAATCTACATGGGATCAGTTCTGTGTGAAGGAGCATGGCCTAAATTTTATCAGGATCAAAAGAACACGACTATACTAACCGTCCCTCTAAAAGGTCAAACTACAGATGCTACTGGCTTATTGAATTCGTTACAGGCCCAACAGCAAACTGGAACTGTCCCTCTAGTCCTTAAAGCGAAAGTTCCAGTTCGTATTAAGCTTGGTAAGTTGAAGTTGCCAAAATGGAAGCCATTGGTGAGATGCAGGGTGAATGTGAATACATTATCTGCTGACTATATTAGTAGGATTCGGGACAGCAGCTGTAGTTTCAAGTTTAAGTTATAATTCTTCCGATTTATTCTGTATTACTATATTGTCATATTTGTTCTTATTATTTCTTCTTGATTTGATATCGAAGAGATAGTGGAGGATCATAGGTCAGTTTTTCCTCCCTTCTCTACATCGGGCTACATATGTATTTTCGTGTGTTTTACGATGTATGTTTAGATTGTTCTACCATACATTATATACATTATGAGATAATAAAGATCGTTTTTTCATTCTAGAAATCTGTTTCTGTGAGATTTTTGAGTTACTGAACCACAAAGGGTTCGGTTTTATGGCAATCAGGTTGGTCTGTTTTAACATGTACTAAACACTTAAACAGTCCCTACAAAAGGCTTAGTCTATAAAGGAATATTCTATCTTACATGACTAACAAACAGTAGCCGAACCTTCAGCAAAAAAAAAAAAACAAAACAAAAACAAAAAAAAAACAAAAAATGGAAAAAAAATAATTTTATTCGATATTAACAAAAAAAATCAAAGGATTCCAAAAAGAAAATTATCTAGCTAGAGGAAAGCATTAAGAAGTACTGAATAACAAAATTATAAATAAAGCTAAGCTCGTTTAAACGAAAGAAGACCACATATTCAGAAGTTTATTAGAGAAACACTTAGAAAAAACAAACACCGAAGTTTATTAGGGAAACACCCAGAAAAACAAACAATATTAATTTATGGTCTGCTTTTTATATAAACAAAAATAATGCATAGAAAGATTAGTTGCATACCGATGAACCACACGGTTTGCTGCTCTGATTTCTGACAAATCCAGTCATGCATCAAGCTCCTCATCTAATTCCCCAATAACGCTTCTGGAGACAAACATAAGAATGATCAATTAGTTTGATAAAATGAAGCTCACAAAATGTGTCGGTTGGCCAATGCATCAAATCCAGCTAGCTTTTGGTGGGTCTTGAAATGGGTGAGTTGGGTTGACCCAAAACACTTGCTATACAATATTTGAAATATCTTAAAGACAAACGATGTGTCCAATATAATCACAAAGTTATATTATTACAATGGACATCTAATCTTTTTTATAAACTATTTAAGAGGTTTGATGCATTACATATACATCTTGATTAACTTTCAACCCAATTGACCCGTTTCCTTTTAATCAAAGGTTTTACATTTGACCGACTTGACACGTTACAGATAAGACATACCCCGAATAGACCCATCCATAACAAATGGTTGAAGAAACCAACCTATAATATAAATGAACAAATGTCTGCTTATTGGCAAGGGTTTTATTAAGAAACATACATGTTATCACCTCTTATGATGTAGAGACCCAAATCAGGTTGTTGAACCCCTTCCTGCATATTAGAAAAACAATCAGTATTGCTCAACGAGGCATCTCCAACCTTTTACGCTTATAATTTAAAAAACGGATATGCAGAACGGGCAACTGGGTATTTAACCTTATAATTTGTGTTTCAAATAAGATGAATTTTAAAAAAACATACTAATATATATCATAGGCAAAATAAATAAGTGCATTCAGTTAAATCTGCAGCTTTACTCTTGAGCACTTAAAAATAACAAACACCCCTATTAATTAAGGTAAAACAGAAGAAACCACATGGTGAATTGGTGATTGTATGTTATTGATGGTGAATTGTTGACCACCACAAGCTCCCCTTTATCGATGAGTTTGTTGAGATTTTCGTTTAGTTGTTATGCTCATCAGGTAAGTAACCACATGGTGAATTGGTGATTGTATGTTATTGATGTTATGCTCAGGGGCTTTCCCTCTGTGGGTCTTATTGCTCCCCGCAGGGCGTTAAGACCACGCTCGTGTCCGACCGGACGATAGAGTTGGCCAGGTCCCAGTCACGCAGAAAATCACCCCCCGAATTTTTTTTTGCGATGTAGGGGTATATAGTTTTCATGTAGAAAAATTTCGGTATATTCGGTTTCGACCCTCCATTTTCGGTATATTACCCGAAAAATAGCATTAGGAAAAAAAAAATTAGATCCCGACCCCCCACTGAAAATTTTGAAGCTTCGCCACTGATCAGAGCCAAATGCTCCCAGAGTAGCCTAAATAGAGATCCTTCTCTATTTACTGTTTTTTCATTGGTAGCAATTTTATTTAATCTTTGATTACTAAATACATGAGCAGAACCTTTTACAACTAGCAATACCTGAACTAAGAAGCATTGGGAGTTTGAAAATTTAAAACATTCTCGTGACTTAACTTTTTAAACTAGAGCGAGCCAACCTCTTTCTCCCTTTTTAAAGAAAACGATGAACTAACCTTAGATACGAGCCAGACTGAAATGCACTTATCTGCGATAGGCTCGAAAAACCAGTTGTTGGAAGTGGTTTCTATACAGACTAAGTAACTTCCAAATATGCATAACCAGTCGATCCTTTGATCCAAATATTTCATGAATAAGTCCCATAAAAGTAGTCAATTACCCTAAAATTGATTGCCGCAGTTTGAGCAACGAATATCCCCAAGACATAAGCAAAACTGCATCCGGTTAACCAGCTATAGATGTTTGCAGGAAACTTTTTCACTTTGATCTGCTCGAACAGAGCTGGACACATGAACTATTGAATTACTGATAAAATTGCTCCACATGTCTGGCAACCCCTACTTTGATCTTATGATAAACTGCTCCATACGACCAACAAGACTAACTTTGGTTTACATTAAATTGCTCCATATGTCCTGCAACAAAAACTTTGATAATCATGACTCATTTGGATTTTTCTTGATCAGCTTGAGACCTATGAAAATATTGGTAGCAATTGAGAGAGATTGTAACTAAAATCGAAATAAATTGGCTGGCATATGTTTTCTTCTTTTGGAAGTTAAAACTGTAGACATTTTAGATATTATAGTTTCTTCCTTATCTTATACAACAATTTGATAAATATTATTGCTTCATTGTATAACCTTTTTCTTTATTCCTGGTATGTACATTGTTTTTAGCATTTTTCTTTCTGTTCTTGTTTCCTGATTTGAGCTTATGAACTACAGATAAGGTTGATCGTCCTATCAGTACAGCCATATACTTCTTACTTCCATCTGGGAGTGTTTCACATCTCCACCGTATTCCTAGTGCAGAAACATGGCACTTCTATTTGGGTGAACCTCTTACGGTACAATCTATATGAACATCCTTGTTAGTTCAATCTTTATGCAATTTTTTTTTATATATCTGTGTTTAGCAGCATTATTTTGGGTTAATAACACTAGTCATCTCCAACAGATATTGGAGATAGATGATAAAGATGGAAGTTTGAAGTTAACATGCATCGGACAAGATATTGGAGAAAACCAACTGCTGCAGTATACGGTGCCACCAAATGTATGGTTTGGAGCATTTCCTACAAATGACTATGAAATATCAACGAATAATGCAGTCTTGAAAAAGGCACCAAGGGATGCAGAGGAACACTTTTCTTTAGTGGGATGCACGGTCGCACCAGCCTTCCAGTTTGAGGACTTTGTGTTGGCTAAACGATCTGAACTCGTTTCTCGTTTTCCTGCTCATGAATCTCTGATCACTTTGATCACGTTCGAAGATTAAAAGGCAATATATGATTCCATAGTTCCATGTACTTTTGACATGAGTCGCTCAGTTGCTTGTTTTGGTGTATTCAACTATAATTATGTTCAAATTGTGCTTCTTCATTTGTAAGTGTTTACATAGCTAATGAAACCCTTATGGTCTAATCGTGATATCTTGTATCATCAATTACATTAATCTGTTTGTTAATGCTATTTTAAGTGATTTTTATTAGTTAAATCTTTTCTAAGGAGCTATGAGGAACATGTTTCACCTAGTATAGTACTAAAACTTACAATATTTGTTTAATATATGAACTCTTACTTGCTATATAGGATATGTTTGGCACAAAAGCTTGGAGCTGGGGTTGTGGTTAGGGGCTTAGAGCTGGAACTTGGGGCTGGGGCTAGGAGCTGGGGCTTTTTTTTCAACCCTCCTTACCCAAATTTTTATTTTAAAGACCTTTTGGGGCTTTCAAGAGCTTTTTGGGACTGAGACTTTTTATCTCAAATGCATATTCAAACAAGACTACTATTTTAAAAGGAGTTTTTTTTTAAAAGCTTGGGGCTTTTATGCTCCCAAAAGCCCCTTGCCAAACAGAATACGAGATTTTGGATACATTATTTTTAGTTTTTCAGATAAACATCAAGTTCAAACTTTTTCGTTTATAAAAAGACCTGCTTGTATATATGTATACATAATAATAACAAAATACTGCCAGTATTTTTTTTTTTTTTAAAGGTGTGGATTACTCGCGAATATCGGGAGGTCTAACGTACGTTGTCTTAACCGGGTCCGCGTTAGAGAGCCCCCTCGCCCCTAATTTAAACCCCTCAATGAGAAACCCCTATCACCCAGAGATCTGGAGAGCCCCTCAATGTGACATTCACAATTACACATTCTTCTTATGTTACAACCGATATGATGATGTGTTGTTTTTTTGGATTGTACCGACCCAAATCAAATGGGTGGTTTTGACGACAAATTATATGGCAACACGTGTCACTCATTCACCTCCCTACCTGTTGATACGTGTCCATTTTAGGAATACTTACTTTTTTTTTTGAAAGGTAGGAATACTAAAACTTGAATAACCACTGCACCCTAGCTATTATACATACGTACTTCATTCCATCCATATGTTACTACAACATTCTTTTCTTCTTCACATATTACTCTTTTTTTTTTTTCTTTCTAATTTGAAGACACTATCCTCCTTGATACTTCAATATTAATACCCGGTTAGTTCTTATTATTATTAATTATTAATATATACAATTCCTTCTTAATTATAAGTTAATAACATGTATCTCTATTAATTATTTACAAATTAATTAACATGAATGATGCATGTAGGAATATTCTATGTATATATACGTAGATTTAATTGAACATGTGTACGTAGGTCGATCAATCATTCATAATTACAATAGTACTTTTAGATACCACAGTATTCATATTCATATTGTTAATTTGTACGTACGTCCCCACATTGAACTGTTTTCGTGTTAGCTAGATTTTGGTCAGTGTTTGGCATAATGAAATTCAAGCGTATAGGGATTAAAGTGCTTATATATATATATAGTGGATAATAATAATAATGATAGTTGTGAGAAGACATGTGATTATGACGTTTGCAATTCACAAAATAAAACAGGAGAGAAAGGCTAAATTTAAAAACAATCTACATATATGAAATTAACTTTTTTGTGTTCCCTACTTAATTCACGTCTTTTTGTTGATTGGACCGCCTCGCGTGTCATATGTA
>JAOEHQ010006162.1:0-17612 GCA_025447715.1 Asclepias incarnata
GATACGATGCTAGTAACACCATTTAAAGATGTTTAATGATTCTGTTAGGAATCAATTGTGTTTTGAAAAGTCGCTTCCGCATTTATTTAACGGAGTTATTATTAAAGTTAAATTTTTGGAAATTCACATTTTTATAAAGTTGGGTGTTACATTTAATGTGTATAGCTAAGGAGGCATGTATTGTCATGCATAAGTCCCATCAATTATTTAAAGAAATAATTTACGGAGTATATGATATAGGTAAACTCGCAGACATTAAAGAAATAATTTATTTATAAAAAATAAAAAGAAGAGAGTGCATTATTTATACATTGTATCTATACTACTTTATTAATCACTAGATTATTTCCCGAGTAATACGCGGGATAAACATATTAAATTTTCATAATAACATAATTGCTATTTTTTTATAATAATTATAATATACATAAAATGACATAAAAGTTATACATAACTTAAGTTTTTGTTAATGAATTCATTTATTAATACAACTTTGTAATTTATTGGAAAATTGTTTTATTTATAAAAGTATATATGTATCACGTTATTATTTATACTATTAAACTCCTTTGCGAGGCTGCGACGAATCAAACAACACTAAAAAAAATCCGCTGCATTGCGTGAGTAGTATGCTAGTATATTGGTAGATTAGTAGATACATATAGAAAGGACAAAATACAAAATGATATGTGAATCGATCAATCCCTTATACATTATGAAAGTTGATTTTTAAAAAACGGCTATCTGTAACATTCTTTAATCGACACGTAGCATTGTAGCATCCTTTGTTTGACACGTAGTGAAATATGTTTTTTTAATCTATATTAATAAATAATTATATATTTTAGATACCATTTCTTTATAATTTATAAAAAAAATCAAAAAGTGATTTTAAAAAAGATGATATAAAATTTAAGAACTATCTTCCATAATTATATCATTAAAATATTTACTTTCTATAATTATGAAATGTAGAAATTACTTTCCATAATTAATGACAATATTTTAATTAATTAAATTAAAATTAAATCTTTATGACATCAGCAAAAATCAATCTTTTAATCTAAAACATAGATTCATTAAGAAAAAACTAATCGAACGGCTAAACTTTGACATAATTATGTAATAAGGTTTCTCTTTTATATATTAGAGATGGATGATGTCTTAATTTTCAAAAAATTTAAACATTTCCTTATTTACCATATTATTTAATATTTATACTTATATTATTTTTATATATTAATTAATTATATATTATTTTTATATTAATTTATATAATCAATTTTAAAAATTCTAACAATAATAACGAACACATTTTTTATATACCCGTGTCGTATACAATCTAGGATCGGCGGTCGGTGAAACCGGCTGCCGGCCACTACCATCTTTGATGCATGTACTGAATGAAGTTTACGAATTTCATATAAACTATAATTTAAATTTTTTTATAAATCATCCACCACCGCGCATCGCGCGGGTACATTTCTAATAAGTATATATAAAAACCGTCCGGGATGTGTGTAAAGATTTATTACGCATAAAAAAATTGGTGTTGTAATGGTTCTTTTTTTGCTACAATTTGGCGGTCAACAAAGTGAGGCGGTTAATATTTTATGGTAACTTGATTTTCATTTTATTAGATGGATAACAATTTTTATTTGGCCCAACAAACAACATTTGTAAGAGATATGTGTACATAGCGGTGAACAAAACTCGGTTTTTTTATTACCCGACCCGAAACCGAACCCGACCCGGTTTTGAGTCAACCCATTGATCGGTTTTTTTCGGTTTTTTTTGCCAACAAACGATCCCGACCCGGTTTCTACCCGGTCCGTAAACCTGAAATCCCGAACCGGGTTCAAACCGCCGGATTTTGTAAAACCCAAACCGGTTTTTTTCCGGGTTCACCGGTTTTTTTAACCATCTCTATGTGTAAATGACTTAATAAACAAATTGATGGTAAGGCTGTAATTTATAGTTTACTGCTTTAACAAAATTTACATAAAGTCGGTTGTTACAAAGTATTTTGTTATTATGGATACATACAACTAGGTCTTTTTGTAAATGAAAGAGTTTTATTTTATTGTTGTAAATAATGTATATTAAATATATGGGGAAAATGATATGTACTGCATAGAAATTTCTATGAAGAACAAAAAAATCAGTTTTGCCACTTAAATTTTATTAAATGTAAAATGATAATGTTTATTATAATATATCTTTTTTATTTTTTTAAACATGTAAAGCTAATAATTTACTTGCATATAAGATTTTTTTGACTTTTGTCATTTGTTTTTACTCTTTGTTACCTTTTAGCAAAATTCACTCATCCACAATCCTAAAATTGTATGTGTATTTTTCTAATTATTTCTTTTTTTCACATCGTGTATTTTTCTAATTATTTCTTTTTTTCACATCGTATACCTGTCATGACAGTAAGTAGCTATGTTTTCTTTCTGAGTTATAAATTTTGTATATTATGTTGTAAATTTTTGGGTTTTTTAGTAAGTTTTTTCCACTTTTTTGTTGTATGACAACTACACTTGAATGACAAATCACTAACATTTGAAATGATATATAGTCCCATGTCATCGTGTTCTAGAAAAAAGAATAAATAGTAATAATAACTAGGTTGACTAAGCCGCGCGTTGCGCGACGTTAGTTTTTGCTGTGTTACGTTTAACAAGTATAGATGAATGATGTAACTAACCACGGTTGCATTAGATGTTGATCTGAGTTTGTTCACAAAAGTTATCATTCGATTTTAGTTACAACCGGTGCCATGATCTATTTGTGTAACTGATCATGGATATGTTTACAAAAGATTTGTTGCATTGTTTTAGCAACGGAGAGTGTGATGACCTTTATATGATCATCGATAACTTCAGGCACCTACTATGTACTTTTGTTATTCCTGGGCTGGTCTCGGTCTCTGCATTAGTTGAATTTGGAAAACATACGTTAGAATTGATGTTGTGAGTGGATGATTAGAGAACATGAACACTATATTGAATTTTTATTTTTTTTTGTCTGAGGCTGAGTTATGTTTAAAAGGTAGCTGTGATCTATGTTAAAGGTTTATGAGTTTACCTTCTCGTACGAAGTGCAGTTTCTTGGCTGCTGTTGCGCGTGTTTTGATTGCTTGGGGTGTTGTCGGGGCCGGAGTTGTTTGTGTTGTTGCTGCTGCTGTTGTGGTTGTTGGAGTTCCAATCTCTTTTTTACTGACTATTTTGTTTACAGTGGCTTTTAGTGTTTTTGTCTTAGGCTCTCGGTGTGCCTGGATATGGAAAGTCAAGGACTGTCCCACAATCAAGCGAATCTCTATTGGTATTGCATGATCAGTGCTGCATGCAGAGATGATTCAAAGTTGTGGACATTCAATTCCCACGATTGTTGTGACAGCCTCGTCCTTCATTGTTACTTGTAATAGTCCAGTGTTGTCCTGGATTGTGACTGAGATCTGAGAGCTGTTTATGTTTTTCTGTTAGTGCGCGTTTGAATATAGTAGTAGTGCATGATCTAAAATATTCACTTACATGTGATTTGGTTTGTCAGATAGGCCGACGGTGGGGCATAGCCAATCTTTTCCGTAAGGGAATATGTAACGTGAGCATGTAGGACAAGTGGTACGATACCAATCAACTGTTTGGATGACCTCTTGAATGGTGGCGTTGCATATGAATGTTGATCCCTGAAAGATTTGTTATAGGCAATTTGAATTGATGTTTTTAGATTTATGCGATATTAAAATATTGTCCTATTCACTTACATGCAATTGTGACCGTTGTTTTTCTGCAATTTCGGATGTTGTAGTTATTTGAAGTTCATTGTTGGCGGTTCCAAAGCCTTGCATCCGAATTCTGTGAGAAAACGTTATTTAATGTGAAAAGCAATAAACTTGATGTTAGTATTATAAGAGAGACATCGATCATTTAATTTAGATTTCAACAGTTATGGAAGTATTATTACTCACAAATCTGAAAGTAAATCATGAAAAGTCGGATTCATTCATAAGCTCATACAGGTCAGATTATTAACAGATATATGGCTTGCTTCTTGTATAAAGTTCTAATCTTTGAAGTAGTGATAGCATTTGTTTACTGTAAAAAAGGTGTGACCTTTCGTTTAACTTAAATAACTTATGGATTAGGGTATGTGTACTAACATATCAACTTGGTTGAGTTTCACACGTCTGTCTATGTGTACAAACATATCCATAGGTCATGAATATGGTGTATGTTTATAAGCTCGATCCAGGGTTTTCATTTAGTCAGTTTATCTATTATAGGGAATTGTATATTACCTATTTAGAAGGTTTTCAGTGTCTGGAGTTTGTGGAATGAGGAAGACGAACGTGTTACCCGTTGATTGTAGTGCTGGCCTTCCTGTATTTAGTTAGCAAAGATTTGAGTTAGTCTTTATCTCTGTTTTACTGGTGAAGGAATTTTTTAATGTACTGGATTATTAATTTGTGTGAACTTACTTGAGTAGCTGGTAACCCTCATTGCGGTGAGTGCTATGATTGTTGGTTCTTCTGCCTTTTCTGCAGCTTCCCTATCGAATCTGTTCTTGACTATTGCTATTTCTTTCCAGAGGGTAACTGGAACCGGCTCGCCGCTGTTTTGGTAGCACTTTTTAGTGTGTGTATTATGAAATTTAGACTGGCTTTATTTTTGGTCATACCTGATATCTATCAGAGTGAAAGCTATGAAGGGGCTGCCGTCTTTTTTACTCTTGTCTTCTATTCTTCCTTGTAGCTTTCCATAATAATCTGTTTCGTCATTTAAGATGATGCTTTATAAGAATTTATGTTTTTTTTTTTTACGGGGATACTGTAAACTTATAAAATAAGGATCATAAATTGGTTAAAATGGGCTGGTTATTACCTGTCACTTCATCATCGTGACAGTTTTTGGTAATTGCCAAAGTTGAAATAATGGTGCAAATAGTGTAAAAAAGTAAGCGAAGATGCAGATTTAAAAGCTGGAGCAATTACCTACGAAGGGATCGCTGAAGTTGTATCGATAGTAGATGAAAACACTGTAAAAAAAAGACCAGACAATCAGCAAAAGATGTCATGACCGATAATAACATTCAAATGTTATTAGACGGGGAAAAAAAGAGTAGATTATCACTGTACACATAAAAAAGTAGATTATCACTGTACACATAATAACAATCAGCAAAAGATGTCATCACTAACATTCAGATGTTAGTCTTCAGGACCATAGCTTTTCATAATAATATTGTTCAAGATAGAAGCTTGATGTTGACATAATGAGAATAGATAAAGTTTTTGATTTAGTGAAGAGTACAGATGAAATGGGCTCTTTTTCTCCTTATTTTCGATGAAACTGTACTTTTGCGATTGTAATGTAAATTTCTGTATAAATAGAGTAGGAGGTTGTATTCGCGATCAGATAAAACTAAACCAAATTGACCCGTTGATAACTTAATCGCTGCACTTTTCCTATTATTTCTTCATAATCAATATACTCTTGCTCATCAGTGCCTTAGGTAGCCTTTCTATTTTTGGTTTAAAAAAAAAATAAAAGCTAATGGAAGAATATACATTTCTTAAGTATGACAAAACTGAATAATTGGCATAACTGCACATAAGAGTTCAAACTTCAAAAACTCAAATACATTTCACCTATAAGTATGTAAATAAATAAAAAGAACACAAAATTTAAGATAGCTGCAAAAGATACTGTCCATGATCAACAAACAAATTCAATTATAATTGAGAAAATTAAATCCAAAGTTATCAAGGCTAAGATCTGGGATACTAATCTACTGCCTCTTTATTACTCTTCTGTTGTTGCGGTGAAAACCTTGTTTACTGTAATTGACAACCTAAAAGTCTACATTAGATATTGAAGACTCTTACACACCACATACAAAATCATAACAAATCTTTACAGTCCACTTGCCAGTTGCCACCACAATTGGTAAGGATTTGAAATTGTATAAACTAAAATTTAGCACTACATAAGATTCAATGATAACGTAAGAAGTAGTCTAAAAATTAATTAACACATGCCAACAATATTTAAATGTGACTACAGAAACGACATTACTATATTATTTCTAACACCAAAGAAAGTGATTTAGGCCCTTTATTAAAAAAGAAAATGGCAAGTTCCCCTATCAACATCAACAATAAACTATTTAACCTCATTAAACTACTCTAAGATATTAATACAAAATGGCAAAGAGATTTATTAATTAAGTATGTTACCACAATTTTTAAACTTTTTTTTGTCGCTCGACTTTGACTTCTGATGCGGAAGTCTGTCTCCTGGAATCCCACTTACTTAATTTTGTGCTCCTGCAAAATCACAAAGTAAAGTAAGAAAAATGTATAGTGACCCTTATTACTGCACTCACCAATTCGTCGAGCCTAACGGACGCTTAAATCTTGAAATCTCGAATTGGATATGAAACAACATACATTATCCTAATCATTACTTGAAAGTTCTACCATCCTTACACACCATATACAAAAACATAAAAAATCTTTATTGTCCACTTGCCAACAAAGTTGGTAAAGATTTGAAATTGTATAAACTAAAATATTGTTGTTGTGTTAAAGTTTTCAATGCAAATGTTACAAATGATTAAATGCGTCAGTTTATAATATAAAGTAGAAGCAACATACTTAATATTCAAAAGCATATTACGACCGATAGAGACCATTCAAGTAAGACAGAAAAGGGATTATCGACAAACTGTTGATAGTGCCAAAAGATTAATCCAACAAACCCATTTTTTTAATTAATTACTATTATTATAATGAGCAATAGATTCCAAAAGCAAAAAATATTATTGATAAAAGATTAATATTCCCGAATGCATAAAGATTCCAAAATAAAAAAATAAAAATACATTCCAAAATCAAAAAATACAAATACATCACCTAATAATATTGTTCCAGATAGAAGCTTCATGTTGAGATAATCATAATAGATAAAGATTGCGATCTATTCAAAAGTACATATAGAAGTTAGAAAAAGTAAATGAAGAAGCAAAGAGAAAGTAATTAAGGAAGCAAGAGTGGTGAATCAGCATATGAAATTAGAGGTAAGAACAACACGTGGCAATAAAGCCTGAAAACTCAAGCAAATACCTGTGAAACCCTTAATAGGCACAAAAAAGATTAAAAAAAAATAAATTAAAAGGGGATTCGAACCCGCGACCAAACATAAGGCAGGCAGGAAGTAAGACCGCTCCAACCAAAATGTAATTTGTTTCATAATTTGAAAACTTTGTATTAATGTTGCTTATGAACAATTACTGTTCATAAGCATACTCATTAATAATAACTAGTAGATTCGCTCGCTATATTTGAAGCGTTTAATGGAAATAAGCAACTGATATATATAACATTAAAGGTGAGATACATAACATTAAAGATGCTACTGCCTGGCTAATACAAAAGGTTTCATGCCATACGCAATGGGGCTTTATTAAGTGCTACACAAAAGGATGAAAATGCCATTGCCTATTTCTAAACAAAATATATGCTGCTCTAATTAGATCTAATTTCAAAAGGCTAAACAAAATATATGCTGCTCTAACGACTTTGCTTGCGTCTCTTTGAGGCTTCGGTTGAAGTACCTACATGGTGGTGCATTGGATGTAATAAAAAAAAGATGTATTATTAACATGTAAAAAAAGGGTATTTGGATAGGGACCCTCTGACCCTATGTACCGTAGTACCCACCTAACCCCCAGCCGAGCTACAGTGTCCAAGGTGATTCTCAACCACTTCAGTCCTATTCTGCTAAGGAATGCCTTAGGCAGGGATTGAAAGGCGCAAGTAACTAAAAATTAGGATTGTTGTATTTATGTATTTACTTTCTGTTGTGAAGTCCAATCTTTTGGATGCTGCTGAAGGCATTTTACTTGTTTGCGGTGTTGTTGGAGCTGGGGTGTGTTGTGTTGATGAAGTTGTGTGGGCGTTTGTTGGGGTTAGTTGCATTTCTACGTTGCTTACTTTGTGGACTGTTGCTTTCATTTTTCCTGTCCTTGGTTCGCGGAAAGCCTGTATATGAAATGCCATTGCCTTTCCTTTGAGTGACCTAATCTCTGCGGGTATTGAGTAGTCGGTCCTGCAGGCGGTGGCTATCCTTAAATGGTCACATTCGACACCGATCATTGTAGTTGCTGGGTTGTGGTTGATAGTGACATCTAGTTCTCCAGTGTTGTCTTCAATTTTTGCAGAGAATCGATACCTGCAATTGGTTTGTGGTTACTCTATATTTCTTTTTATTACTGGTATGTAAAAAGTTTTTTTTGTATAAGGTTTACTTACATGTAAACGGCCTTTTCAAATTCGCCGTCTGTTGGGCACATCCAATTTTTTCCATATTGGAAGATCTCGTGGGAGCATCTTGGGCAGATATTTTGGTACCAGTCTATAGTTGAAGTGATTTGTTGGATTTTGGCATGGCATAAGAGTGTGATGCCCTAAATATCATTATGAAACAATTATAAGTATGTTGAAAATGGTTGTTTGTGATTTTATAGTGGAACTTGAATATAGTTTTGGTTGCTTACTTGTAATTCTCGTGGTTGTTTTTCGAGGATTTCGGATATTGTGCTTGTTTGCAGTGGCTCGTTGATTTGTCCAAAATTTGCATCTTCCAACCTGTTTATGTTACGATAGATATAGTATGATGGAAGTAGCAGGCATGCTTATTCTATCTAACCAGATTCAGAAATTGCCAAAACAAAGATTCTTGATAAAAAAAAAAAATGGAAACAAAGTGAAGCAAGTACTACCTGTTAAGAAGTAGTGTAGTTTGCGTTGTTTGTGGGTTGACGAAGATGAATGTGTTGCTTGTTGATTGCAGGCTAGGTCTCTATGCATTTTATTTAAGAGTGATGGTTACCTCAGGAAAACTTTAGTAGTAACAGATTTGGTTTTTCGCGTATAATTTTTTGTTTGCTTACTTGAGAAGGTGGTTACTTTGGCTGATGTGATTGCTATGATTACTGGCAGGTTTGCTGTTTCGATTGCCTCCCTGTCGAATCTGTTTTTGCTTGTTGCTATTTCTTCGCACAGGGCGACGTGAACAATTTCATTGCTGTGCAGGTATTTTGGTTAGTATGTCTAATGTGAAATATTGAGATTTTACTCGTATTGGTACCTGATATCAATGATATTGAATGAAATGAACGGGCTGCCATCTTTTTTACATTTGTCTTTTATTTTTCCTTGCAGCATTCCGCAGTAATCTGTTAGGGTGAACAATGTAAACTGATTGTAATAGGATAATGGGATAGCTGAAATTTTTTTAAGGAGAATTCGTTACCTGTTGTTTTGGTTTCGTCATCGCATATACTTATGAGTGTTTGATAATTTCCGAAGTTGAAGTAATGATGTGGTATTTCTGGATCGTCATCTACAGGAGTGATTGTTGTTGATTGTCCGATCCTGAGGTTGACTTCGTGTGGTAGAGCGTTGATGTATTGGATTGGTTTGGCGCAGACATGCTTGTCAATCTCATAGCAGTTGCCAATTTCAATTATTGTTTCTACAAATTTCTGATCTTGATAACCAGAAACTACTGCCTGAATTCCAGCCCCCTGTTTCATATCCGTGTATAATGTTCAGATGTAGAGAAATTTTATGGAACAAAATTATAGATCTTATAATGTGAACTATGTTCATAAATAATTTTTTAAAATTGTTTTTGTATCCTTTGGAGTGATTGTTACTTACAAATTTGTCTACGAAAACGTAGGAGGTGATGTGTTTTCCAAATCGTGGATTCCATTTTCTTAATGCTCGGATGTTTATTGACTTGCCTACGTCTCCTAATTTGAGTGTTTCCAAAGTTTCATCTTCCATTGTAGTGGACCTGTTGATGACATTAGAATAATATTTTTGTTAGATGAAAGAAATAAAAACTAAGCATAACCAACTATGCGGATATAAAGAACAAAATGTTGGAGATGCATAACAAATGAACATCATAGTCTTACCTTTCTGTAAAACAGGTAAACACAAAAATTATTATATAAGCAGATCTGCATAACAAATTAGCCTACGTACCTCAGCGCTTTGGATTTCATGCAAATAATCAGAATATACTATGTTTATAGTGTTGTTTGGTTTTTCAAATTGTTCATGTTCAATCAAAATTTTGACTCCTGTGGGTGATGTAGTTCTAGAAAGTGCAACGTAGAGTTGACCGTGGCCAAAAACTGGTTCGCGTAAATAAATTTCTATTCTATTCAATGATTGACCCTGGCTTTTATTTATTGTCATCGCATAGCAAGGTCTCAAAGGAAATTGACGGCGCTTAAACACAAAAGGTAGTTCTGTATTGTTTTGAACAAATGTTATTCTAGGTATATATACTCTACGATTAATTGATGTTCCTGTAATTATATGGGCTTCTATTACAGTAGGTAGTAACTGTGATACTAATAATCTAGTACCATTACACAAACCGTTTTTCTGATCTATGTTACGCAGCAGCATGACAGGGGTGTTTTTTTTCAAGCGAAGAGAGTGATCTGGTATTCCCGGGAACTTCAACAAATTTAGATAATCTACGGGGTACATGAGATCTGTAACACCGCCATTTTTTGAGTGTGGAATCATAGAGTCTATACTGAGGTAAGTTTGGAATGTACCGGGAGAGATATTCAATACTAGTTCATTGATTTCATCGACTGTTTCATTTTTTGGACAAATGATAGCTCGATTGGCTATGTCAAATGCCGTTGGAGACTGAAGAATGTCTTTGCTATACGTAAACTCTATAAGTTCAGATAGTGCAGACTTAGACGCCGGATAATAAGTTGATCAGGAATATCAACTATTTTTGCGTCAATGCAGTGTTGACTTGTGATTTTTCCAACATTTCCGTCACCTATTTTCAGCAACCAGGTTGAGAACCGGCTAACGTCTTGGTCTGATTGTGCAAGACGCATATTTTGAGTTAAGGTAAATACTCTGAAAAAACGCCATAGATAAGATCTAGTAATGCATGAAGCTATGATGTCGCTCTTTGACGCCTTTGGTTTTATGGGTAACGTCTGTCGAAAGTCGCCTCCTAGTAAGATTGATTTTCCACCGAATGGTTTAGAGGAGTTGTCGGTGATATCTCTAAGAGCCTTATCTAGTGATTCAAAACACCTACGAACGTTCATTGGAGCTTCGTCCCAAATTATGAGATAGGTTTCTAGAAGAAGCGATGATAGGTGGGTGTTTTTCTTGATGTTACACGTGGACTCTTCAGTTAGGTCTAAAGGTATCTTGAATCTCGAATGTGCCGTTCTTCCTCCAGGCAGCAGTAGTGAAGCAATTCCAGAAGCTGCTACTGCTAAGACAATTTTACCTTTTGATCTGAGAGCAGATAAAATTGCTTTCCAAAGAAATGTTTTCCCAGTGCCACCGTGCCCGTATATGAATAAAAGTATCTGTGAAGATTTATCAAGGTTGCCTAAGACGTGGTTGTAGATGTGCATTTGTTCTGAATTTAACGTAGAATGAAGAGTTTGGTGTTCAACAATCAATGCCTCCCTATCGTATGTTTTTTCTTCTAACAGGAGACGATTTGTCAGAGCTGAAAGCATTGGATTGGTTGGCAATGGCAGCCCGAAATCTGATAAAGATTGTGCTCCAGGGCTGGATTTTAGTAATAGTTGCAGCTCGTATAGAATATAATCTTCTATATTGCTGGATGTTTTGATATGACATGACGAAGAAGAAATGTGACTTAGCTGATAATTGATGTCATCTCCCATCTTTTGCTAATGTTCTGTCCATAAAGCCAAAGGGTTTGAGATTTCACAAAACAGTAACATATGTACGAATAGAGATCTGAGCTCGGATGAGGTTGCCCAATGTGATGCCTCCGACATTGTCTGTGACCATTCCCGATCATCTCCAATAAGGCCAAGCTTTTCGCAGGCTAAACGATATGTGGTATATGTTATGCCTGAAACGGTGCATATATCTTTAAATGAAGTGCAACCTACTTGTTGAGTTAGTAATAACCTGAGCTAGAAGAGCTCGCCACAGGTTGGATGAACATACACCAGCCTACTAACGCAACTAATTGTTTTCCTGCTTCTGCGATTCCAACATCTACTGCTCATATGCCAAGTGTATTGAGATGGGTATTCTGTGTACTTTAAATGTAAGCCGGTTTGTTCTGGCGGAGTGTTGGAAGCCAGATCATGAAGATTATTCGCTAACCATTCAGTTAGTGTAGTACGGGCAAGAGCTGGATTCCTGACTATGTTGGAAATTTTTTGTGAATCCCTGAAGGTTACATTTTGCTTCCCTTGAAGATGTACAACAAGAATTTGAACAGCGGGCGATCTGTGATGTATGGGGAAATTAAGGATACGCCATGCTGCCTCTTGAGGACAAATGAAACGACCGTCAAGAAAGTTGTCAATTTCGTTTACAACAGCAGTATGATGTTCAGAATGATCCGAAGAGGCAATATCTGTGTGACTGGTAATCTGAAATTTGACTCGGTCGGCACCTTTTGAGATATACTTGAACAGGTATTTAATGAGCATGCTCCAGCCACAGTACTCAACATTAATGTGTGCATGATATCGTCGACAAAGCTCTTTATTGTATGGGACAACGAAACCATTGTCGAGGGGAACACCTGCTTTGATGAAGTGATCATCTGTGTTCCGCCTTTTGTAGTGAACGTAACCGTAAGAATCGAATCGGGTAACATCTTCATAAGGCTTTGGAAAAGATTTGGAGCAACGTTCTTCAACCATACATGGGGCTTTCATTTTAGCCGAGCCACATGGTCCGTGCAACAAACAGTTGGTTACAATTCTATACAGATTCGGGTCGACCGATTTATTTGGCAATTCGGCAGTAATGTATTGGTCTAAAGTTGTTGCTTCTTGAATGACATAATCTGATGAGACCCATAACAATGTGTGGCAATGTGGGAGTCCACGTTTTTGAAATTCTATAGTATAAACCTCTGCAAGAAATGGCAACATGTTACTGATGAAATTATGACAATGTGAGAAAAAGAAATACACAGGATGTAGGTATATAACAACCTGCAGTAACAACACCAAAAGGTTTTGCTTCTTTCAAATACTTTATAAGCGACTCCACTTTCAATTGGAAGACACGGGCAACAATATCAGCTCGATCCTGGGGCTTTGCAGCAGTTTTTGAGAGTTCACGGGCAATTTCAGGCCACTTGACATTACAAATAGCCAATGCGTCCTGGTAATGGCGATACATATATCTAGGACCACCGGTAAAAGATGGAGGTAGACTGGTAGAATTATACGCTTTCCAATGTCGCGGCCTTCGACATCACCGGCAGATAAAGCGTCGTAGACCCCTTGTAAAAATTCAGAACGCAGGTCATTTTGGTTGTTACGAAGATAATCTAGCCGAGCATGTTCTATTGACACGTAGCAATCAACCAGATATTGCTGAAACAACCTGCCAGCACGTAGTAAATGTGTATATCGGCCTATCCTTTCATGTATTTGGAAGCAATAGAACATGTTCATTGTTAAGTTGCGATTACATGTATCTGATGTATCAGCCAACCGAAGAGCTGGTGACCACCCCTGTTCTGCTCGTGGGAATAGAAGTGGGTACTGTAGAGGCATATAAGATGGATGTAATTTACTAACTTTGTGAGGTGTGTTATCTTTGCTACGCACGATAATGTCAAAGTCTTCAGATGCAGAGCCATCGTCAGAAACTATTGCACCCAGAGACCCGGGTGTTGGAAGACCATAGTTTCTAAGCCTATGGAAATCATGAAGTCTAATAACAAAATTAGGGATATCTGACAGAGAGAAGTATTCTTTAGTGCTTTTAAAGAGACGCACATATTCATTACTTTCATCTAATGTAGAAGCCAAAGTAGAAACTATAGCAAGAGACAACTGTTGTTCTGAGGTATTAGAAAAAGAACTTAGTCTGTTCGATACCTCATGCTTAGAGTCAAAGACATACAGTTGTTATGAGGTATTAGAAAAAGAACTTAGTCTGATCTATGAGATTTCAAGTTGTGATTATGATGAACTTAACAAAGTGTTATAAACGGCATATTCAATCTGCAGTTAGAAGGTAAAACAGTGTTGAAGTTTGCACTATGTTATGGTTTCTGGAACTTGCAAAATGTAGTGAGGAAAATAGAAATTGAAAAATCTGACTACCATTATTTAGAGATCATGGCCTGCATTGCAGGTCTCATGGTTATATGTCTACTTTGCCTATTCTAAACCTGGTCCATTTTGCATTATAAAAAAACCTAAATGGATAATAAAGGGGTTTATATATTTTCTACTGTCAATGCCTCAATGGTAAAATAATTTATAAAGAATCGGAAAAAAAAATGTAATTGTTAACATCAAAATTATTTGGTAAGCAAAGTTCTATAAGGCCAATAAATATATACATGAATTATAGTTAATGTAAGCCGAAATCAAAATAAACCTATTTCTTATTTTGGGCAAAAAGCCCATCAAACCAAATAGAGCATTATATAATTACCTACGCAGACGTTGTTGAAAGCTTGTTGACAGCAAATCTGGAAGCTATAAAGAAAAAACAGAGGTACTAAGTAATCATAAGAAAAAAATAATTTATAAGCCCAATAAATATACACATGAATTATAGCAAATGTAAGCCGAAATAAATATAAACCTATTCTTGAATCACTTTAAATCAAAGGTAATTTCTGCAAAAATAAATGTTGTATTGAAATTACCAAAAATTTAGAACACTTGGTATTACCAATGGTAAGCTAACTTTAATATCACTGCACTATTCTAAGTTAAAATGAAAAGCAAAATTACATTTATATATAGTTTATGACCTGAAGCCCCAAACCCAAAGAGTAAATGCATCATCATAGTTAATATACCAACAATATCTAAAGAAGCCATAAAATAAAAAACTAATAATGAAAGGAAGCAAATTATTACTATTATCATTGATAACAAAACTCAGATGATATCAACCACACCAAATAAGAAAATTATTGAAAATGGATTTCTTGTTTCCCATTAACCCCCAAATTAAAGCAAAAGAAAACCTGATGCTCATTCTTTCTTAAAAAAAATATCCCCTAAAATTAAATAAAAGAAAGAAAATACCCAAAAAAATAGTTCATAAGAACCCTTTTTTGTGTTAATCGGTTACTGAGATTCACAATAAGAAAAGATTACATGATACTAATATTTCAAAAAAATCCTTTTTGTGGTTGCCATTTAGTTAGGTAACATCATGTCGATAGCTCGTTAACCCAACAACCCCCAATAAAATTTTCATCTAATGGTATAGTTTGATAGAAAAAATTGCCTACAAACCAAAATAAAATAAACAAAAACCATTACCTAACAATACTTCCGACAAGATGAAAGCTAGGACGAACACTGAGAGTGGTAACAAATTTTGAGTTGAAAGAAACGGTGACACCGAAATAATAAAACAACAGATGGCATTCAGTTGATATGATGATTGTTTTTATGTTAAACCCAAATAGAACACGTGGCAATGACTTTTGATAAATATAAACAAACGAAAAATGTTAAAGACTTTCAGCGGGCCAAAAAAATGGGCAAAAAGCCCATCAAAGGGCAAAAAAAGCCCGTCACTATTCATGGGCACGGTTCTTAATTATATATATAATATAATTTATTCTTGTAAAGGTTTGTCTCTTGTTTCTTGGATTAATAACTCGGGCTCATAAACAAATGTATATATACAATGGGCTCAAGAGAATGGTAAGGTAATATGGGCCAAAGTCTTCAGATTAATGGGCCATATTTCTTTTTTGCCTCCGGCCCATAACATCTTGGCAAAGAGTCGATAAGTACGTTCAGAAGGATGAAAAAAGTCCCAGTAAAAGTACTGATTAGGGTTCTTACACAACTTGCAATCTCGTGAACCACATTGCAACATTCCATTTAGAGGTCCACCCCCGCAACATGCTTCACTTACATTGGAAAAACCTGGTACAATTTCAAAGAGCAAGAGCATATTCGTCACGAAAATATATAAATTTACCACCAAACGAGTCATTCTTTCTTGTATTTGTCTATTAAAAAGAAGACAATGTGTTTGTTGATTAACCCAAAGCAACACATATTCCACATATATGAAACGAAAAAGTACCGTAACGTTTTGGGTTAGCACGCAACTTTTGTACATTGTTATACACTTCTCCATAAACGCCAATTGCACCGGGGTACTTTCCAGGGATACTGCTTATCAAACGTTTCAAGCCCACATTGTAATATTTACACATGTTGTTCACGATTCCAGAGCATCGGTTAATAGGTGCTTTATTTATGAGGACTCTGCCGGGAATACACCCCATAGGACCTATTGGGAAAATAGCGATACGACGAGCCCCAAGCTTGTAGATTTTGTCAATGAAGTGTGATGTTTCTTTCAACATGGCATGTACATATTCGTGCTTGGTTAGGTTTATCGTGTCAGGTAATAAGTAATAACTAAAAACATCATTAGAACCGGACGCCACTAAAAATATGGATTTCACAATTTGCTTCTTGTGAAAATGATTTTGCTTAATTAGGGCTTGGAATTGCTGTAGTTGGACTTGGATTGTTGTCACTTTCTTCCCATCATACATGAAACAGACAAAATGAGAAAATAAAAAATTACAAGTAATTAATAATTTTAAAAATCCTATTTTCTTATTTCGTTATATTTAAAGCTTGACTTTCAAAATAAAACCGTTGATAATTAATTAGGAGTAACATAGTAAGATTAGTAAATAGTAAGTACTCCGTATTTAGTAAAAGATGACAATTTTTGTAAGAAAAACTTAAATTAAATATTAACATCAACAATAAAAATGGACCGAATGAATAATTTCTTACCGTGATATATATATGTAGTTCGATTATGAGTCACCGAATGCCGAATGATCACATAAGCTTTTTAAGTTTTTATGTTAAAAATATTTCATGCTCGCTATGACTTTGATTATCATCGATTGTGATATATGTGTAGAGATCATTATTAAACACTATTTCTAATCATTCTTAAGGAAACTAACTGCATAAAATTGTCCAAAAACACATTCAAATTGAAGTTGTAAACTACATGCATGGGTTAGTCATCTTACCTCGTAATCGTTTGTAGTTGGCAACAGTCCACTTCCGGCACTAGCAAAGTTGATTCCGTTGGCCGGAATGGGAATACCTTTCCGGCTTCTTTTTTCTAATCGTCGGTGTACCTCTTGGAATGGTTTTTGGAACTTGATACCCATATATTGTGCTAAAAAGTGTCCGACCCACAAATTAGTACAGAGTATTAAATTATAAATGTTTATTAATTTAACTTAACAATATACTTTTCACTACTTTGTCTAAATTGATTTGATTATTCTATTCTACTTTCAAATTTTGTACCCTTTAATCATATTATAATCCAAAATAAGAAAATAACAATAATGTCTTGTTCACTTGCATATGACGTCACATGATTTAGCTTCTAAATCTGGGATAGTGATTTGGAGCTATCTTATGCCTAGGGCTGTAAACGAACCGAACGAACACGAACGGGACCTTGTTCATGTTCGTTCGTTTAACTTAACGAACGGTTC
>JAOEHQ010006173.1:0-17609 GCA_025447715.1 Asclepias incarnata
CCCGGAACGGCGTAGCCGTTCGACTAAGGGCTACGCCCGTACCGTCTCCATCCATTTTCAACATATAACCCATAGAATTTTTTATTTTTTTTTTGAAATTTTTTTTTTTTTTTAATTTTTTTTTGGAATGGGTTTTTATTAAAAAAAAATCAAAAAATAAAAAAATAAAAAATAAAAATAAAAAAAATAAAAACCATAACAAACAGGGAAAAGAGGGAGGGATAATAGGGGTTCTCATAATTCTCACCATATTTATAGTTCTCACGTTAACCCTACCCTATATATATATACTATATATATATATGTTATATTTTCATTAGGTACTACTACTTTTTGTTGCACAATAGCCATATATGCCAGTTCCCAAATCAACTACGCGTTATCAATGCCACATTGCTAATATGTTACAAGTTATGATCGAGGGGTCAAATATATTACCGTAAAGGTGTAAGTGGTCATGCCCTTGGTTGCAGAGAGATTAACATCATAACTTGCAGAAGGTACTGATGAATGGATCATACATAGTAACGATAACCAATGATTTTTACTCAACGAGTCTCCCACAAACATTATAGTCTTCCCCCTTAGTTTCTCCAAAAAGTTGCGACCATCAAATCTATTACGACGTACGATCGACAAAGAAATAAGTGTATATATATATACGATAATATATGCATCAACCAAACAAAAACAAAAGATAATCTAGACAAATAATGAACTTTTCGAGATATTTAAGTGGAATTTTTTTTTTGGAACAGTCATAAAACAAGTGGTTTTTGTCAAACTTAAGTTTTCGGAAAAAATTATTATAAAACCAGTATTTCCGGCATTAGCATTGTCGGATTGGTCCAAATCACCCCAATCCAGCAATGGCCGGATTGGCTTCACTTTTGCCACGTTCTGACATCCCCTTCAATCCGACAATACTAATGCCGGTTTCATAATCAATCCGGCAATACTAATGCCGGTTTCATAGTGACCATTTGGTTTCATAGTGACCATTTTGTTTGTGATTATAATTAATTTGGTTGCTGACACAAAGTAATACAAGCCGACAATATAAATGTCGGATTGGTACAAAAGCGAGTGCCATGTACAAAAGGTGAAGGCAATCCGGCATTGGTATTGCCAGATTGGGGTGATGTGGACCAATCCGGCAATGACAATGCTTGAAATACTGTCTCTACAATTATTATTTTTTTAAAAACTTGTTTGATAAAATCCACTTATTTTTTGACTGTTCCAGAAAAAAAAAATTCATTTAAGTGTGGGTATAGTACAGCACCTACAAAGTTTATGTGGATTAAAAAAAAACACAAAACAAAGACTGGTAGTTATATATGAAATGGACCAAAAACCATGCGTGAGCTGTTTTAGTGACACATGACAAGAGCTTGTAGAGTCATTATATTGGTATATTGTTTTACAAAGAAAGATAGTTTGATAGAAACTTTACATTAATATAATGACATTCTTGTATAATTAAAATTTAAGTAGGTGTGGCATCTTGATGACAATCGTTTATATTATCCATTTGTTTTATCTTTTACTATAATAACCTACCTTTCTCAACAAGAAAAACTAGGACTGCTGAGTTTTGTTTTGTTTTGTTTTTTTTAATTATATAACTTAACTGGCCGGAGTATCATATACAGTGGCGGTTTCTAACCTCTGTCACCCTCAAAATGTTTATTTATTTAAAGAGGTTTCGAATCTGAGACATCTTAATTTTAAGAAAGCAAAACGTTTAACAACTAGGTCACCTAATGGTGGTTTCTTCTACTCTACGTATTTGTTTATCTATTTAAAGCAGAGACGAATATAACTTAAATCTAATGGGAAGTTGAACATACACATGAATCTATGTGTTGTCTTATGATAATAATATATTGGTTATTACTTACGCTAAGAAAGTATCAATCAAGTCAAAATGAAAATGACATAAAAAAAAGAAAAGAAAGAAGATAGACTTATTAACTAATGTACAAATTCAAAATAAAAAGGGTAATGAACATTACGTTCTAAAATCGTTCTCTTGATTTATCACTTTCAGCATGCCCATTATTGGTAGCATGTTTTTTCATATACGTACACTATCAAGTATTGAATTGATAGTTACATTTTAAAGATATTATACTTATAACTTTTTTGTTCTTAGTAATCAAATTTAACATAAACTTCTCAAAAATTAATCACTTAAGTTTATGCAAGTTTGTTTTGACTAATAATAAGCATAAAAATTGAAATTTATAAAAGAGCTTCATCTTCTTATTTAACTTGTATTGATTTGTGTGTGTATATATATATATATATATATAAGGTATATATGTGTATACCCTATATAGGCTAAGTATACCTTGATAACGAGCAACCATGAGGTTGCCATCGATATCGCAGATAGAGTTGATCAGGGCGTCCGTTTTCTACACAATCAAACTCTTTGCCAACGAAAGGGCAAATATTTGCATTGTAGAGTGGATACGACGGATCCACCACCCAACTGCCCTCGAACATATTACAACTAATCTTCTCTGTTTCTCCATTGACATACACAAGAAGATTATTAGGGAATAGAAGAAGAAAGAACAAACAATATTGGCTAACTTTAAAACCCATTTTCATTATATCATGCAAAGAGAGAGATGATAGCTCTTTGTATTTTGCCAACGAATTTGATGGAGGTAGGTATTTATAGGGTAGTGTTTACACATATTTGTATTACTATAAACTTTTAGAGACTCATGCATATATCATATTTCTATTACATTTATCCATTATATCCTTAATGATCGACTTCTTTGACACTACATAACTTGGAACATATTAAACAAGAAAGATAAGATTCATGAAGTTTAACTAATTAATAGGTACCCGCATGATACGACGGTACCTTACTAAAAAATGGTGGTTTTGTGAGGATAATAATAAGCAAACACGACAAGGTAGTGGTAGAAAAAAATGAATAATGTAATATAGTTGAAAAAAAATTGTCATTCAATTCAAAGTACCAATTGTAAACATGATGGAAGAAGCAAATTGTAAGATATGGATATGCAAATTAATTAACATTGCATGAAATTAAAACAAATATTGATTTCAAAGGGCTAAATGCTTTATAGATAGTATAGATATAGATTATATATAATTCATGTAATAGCTAAATAGTTTAAGGCCTTGTTTGTTTTTTGTAAGAGGTTTGTGTCTGAATCTGAGTACCACTTCTGAATGTTAAGAGGTGATTCAAATGTCTGAAATCTGAATCAGTATAGCTGTTTGTTTTCTTAAAAACATCTGAATATCTATAAACATCTGAATACTTATAAATATATATATTTTGTCATTTTATAAGTCTATATTTTGATAATGTTTATCATTATTCTTCACCAATAATATAATGCTATTATATTATCATGTATTTATATCCTATATATGCATATATAATATAATATAATGAAATATACAAATACACAATCCAAAATAATAATTAAAATGGACACAAAGCCCACGGTTAACACATACCACACATACCACACAAAATGATAGAAATTAGAAAGTCATCATCAACATTTACATATACATACACTGATACATCCACCCACCCTCAAATTACAGTGGGTAATCGGAAAATCACAATCAACCCAACATAAAAACTCTTTCTTTTCCTCAAAGCTGTAGTCATCTCCATTTAGTGTAATTTTTGTGGTTTTTTCTTTCTTCCAATCGTTTTCTCCGACGATGGTTGTGTGGCTGTCTCCGGCGATAGTGGTGTGGCTGTCTCCGGCGACGTGGTTGTGGTGGTGTGGCCGTCTCTGACTTTGCAACACAACAATGGTCTCGATTTCTTCTTAGTTGGTAGTGGTTACCAACAATCAGATGTCAAAAAGAGGTGAGTTTTCATCTTAGCGAGTTTGATGTCTTTCAGATGTTAGTGTCTATGAATCTGAAGGAAAAAACAAACGGCTCCAAATCTAGAAATCTCTGACCGAATTAGAAGTCAGAGGTTTCTCAGAGCTTTTATAGAAAAACAAACGAGGCCTTATAAATTAAGATGTCACAAAGACACAAACTTATGGATATAGTTGTTTAAAACAAGTCATACTATACGTACGTACTACACTTGTCAAAACAAACCAAAACGACCATTAAAGTTATGTCCTAATGGACTTTTAAACATTAGCAAATCCTAATTAAAATTCAAAATATCAAACATTATATAAATTAAGTGTCACCTTTAACTTTTTGGCATTAATTTGAACGAATACAATATCTAACTTGTAACCAAATTACAAAAAATGAAGTAGTATTATAATTTGAAAACCGGCCATTATTACACTCAAAACAAAATTTACGTATGCACTCTTTTCCATAGACAGATCGATCTAGTTATCATCACGTGAAATCAACATAAAAGTATTACTCACAAATTTCGAAAGTCGCAAGATGATCCACATTTTGCAATCATCAAGAAGATTAAAAATAGAAAGGATCGTGTGTAAGCAAGGAATCTAAGAAGCTTCACTCACAGCAAATCACGCCCACCAATGAGTACTCACTTAGTTTTGTGGGTCCAAAACTCGACTCTTAGCACATTTGTCGCCTGATTTTGTGCAAATTTAACGTGGTATTACTTTCCTCGATATTTCTAAAAGTGTTGCATATATATAGCTTTTGTAGCTCATTTGTACTTGTGTGTCTTGTAGAAATCTAATCTCCGAATTCGGCCATTTCAAAGTTTTGTTTTTCTTCTACGCACGAAAAATGACCTCTATTCTTTTTCTCTGTGTCCTCTTGCTCTCTACTATATCGAATTCTCAAGCCGCTACTCGTGCCAGAACAATTCTTGATGGTAAGTTACCAAGTTTATTTGATCGACTTTGGCGCGATTAAATTGTTTTTAAGTTAGGTTAATTCATGAGGTTGGAGAAATCGACATAAGTACCTAAACGTTGCGTTTCTATATTGAGTTAATCATGTAACAACAATAGATTGTTTGTAAAGAAATACGAAATACTTATACATAAAAAAATTATAGATCCTAACAGAACTTCTGACTTTCTTTTTTCTGTTACTCTTTATAATTTATTAGGGCCTCTTGCAAATGGGAACTTCGAACAAGCTCCAAAACCTTCAAACCTCAAGAAAACGGTGATCATAGGCAAGTACTCATTGCCCAAGTGGGTGATCTCAGGCATGGTGGAGTACGTCTCTGGTGGGCCTCAACCAGGTGGGTTCTACTTCGCGATCCCACGTGGGTCCCACGCAGCAAGGCTTGGAAATGAAGCCACTATATCCCAAACTATCAATGTAAAGATGGGTAGAGTGTACTCACTCACATTTGCTGCCACAAGAACTTGTGCTCAAGACGAGGTACTGAGGATCTCGGCCTCTGGTCAGTCTAGTGACCTTCCTATTCAAACCTTGTATAGTAGCGATGGAGGAGACACTTATGCTTTTGCTTTCAATGCTACTTCAAGTCGGGTCACGGTCACTTTTCATAACCCAGGTATTCAAGAGGATCCAGCTTGTGGACCTCTCTTGGATGCCATTGCAATCAAGGAGATGAAGCCTTATAGACACGCTAAAGGTAAATAAAGACAACGGTTTTCTTTTTACAGTTTCAAAAAATTCAGTATTTACTTTTGGGACTAGGGGTATTCTTTGTGGTTGATGACGGGTTAAAGTTATGTTAATAAAAAATGTTACAATTTAAAAATTAAATTAATACTAGTAGATACTCCGTATTTCTTATGGATGGGTTTATTCTAACATGTAGGAAACTTGGTGAAGAACGGGGGGTTTGAGAACGGTCCATTTGTGTTCAAGAACTACTCGACCGGAGTCCTCCTCCTCCCCAAAATACACGACATTATTTCCCCGCTCCCCGGATGGATCATTGAGTCTCTAAAACCAGCAAAATACATTGACTCCAAACACTTCTCAGTACCAACGGGCCTAGGAGCTATCGAGTTAGTAGGAGGACGAGAAACTGCAATAGCACAGATCATCCGTACTGTGCCCAACAAAGTCTATAGCTTATCATTCACCATAGGAGATGCAAAGAATGATTGTCACGGATCAATGATGGTAGAGGCTTTTGCAGATAAAGAAACCGTAAAAGCAAAGTATGAATCTCAAGGAAAGGGCGGTCTCAAGACAGCAAACCTCAAGTTTAAAGCCACAACAACAAGGTCAAGAATCACATTTTACAGTGCTTTCTACCACACCAAGTTAAATGACTACGGGCATTTTTGTGGCCCGGTCTTGGACGACGTCAAGGTTTGGCCTATCTAGAAACAAGTGAGAAACTCTATATATAGATAAGTGAAGTCGGCATCGAATAGGATCTTGCATACCGTTGTTATATGATATCATTTATTCAAGTATGTAGTGACTAAACTCGATGTCATATTATGTTTTAGTTTAATATGATCATTGAGTTAAAGATTATTATACATCGTAAAGTAATTGAATAAAAGAAAAGCTAAGTCTAATTTCTTACCATTTAATCGTGTGGAATGTTTTTTAAGACAAATATATAACTAAATAAATAAAAACTAGCTAGATGCTAGAAATAATCGAGACTAACATAACAATCCTGACCACATTGATTCTAAACTTACAATACCAACAACAATTGACCCTAGGATTTACAATGGCACTATACATGAATGTAAAATCTATCTGTTCGTTTGAAGCATTGACTTTTTATTTAAGACCAGACACAAGTTAAAAAAAAAAATAACATGTCAAAAATGGATCAAAGCTACGACACCAAATGATCGAACATATAACCCAAAATGAAAATAAGAGGCAATAGCAATTTCCATATCTAATTATATATACTTGGATCTGAATGTGCCTTAGTTGACCATTTTAGACCATCTCCAATGAGGAATCCCAGACCGCCGTGCAAACGTGCCGAATCCCAACGCAATGTCGTTGGGGCGTTAGCGTGTCGGGTGGAGCACATGGCTAGTACGCTTAGGGCCACGGTGAAGGAGAGAGGCACGTTTGATTTTTATTTTTTTTGTTGTCTTTTATAAGTTGTAACTGCTACTTAGAAAAAAGAAAACCAATTTTTTTTTAATTTTCAATGGTTTTTAAGTTTTTTAAAATTTTTATTAAAGTATTTGTTTATTTATAAATGTATTTGTTTTTATTTTTATCAAATGTATTTTTTAATTTATACTAATATATAAAGCAAATAACCTCCCATCATTTTCTCAAAAGATGAATTGATATACCAAAAATGTCTCTCACTATTATTTACTATTTTAAACATTTTCACTCGATATACCTATAATACTTTTAATGAAATTAATTTACAACATTTACCCTTAGCTCATAAAATAATTATACTACCACCCGTCACCACCACCAGCACCCATTGCCGCCGCCACACCGCTGCTACCACCACCACCTGTCGCCGCCGCCACCACCGACGTCGCCACCGCCTGTTGTCGCCACCACCACCACCAGTTGCCGCCGCCACCACCACACTCCACCGCCACTGTCGCCGCCGCATTACACGGGTACCCTTCTAATTTAATATAATGTGTTTTTAATTTAATATTAATAATGAGACGATAGTAACGAAATTTTTTCTGTAACATTATACAATCCTTGTTGCAAATTGTTTGACATGAAGACGACATCCGATAGAATCTTGCGTACTTTTACTAAACTTTATCTTTTATTTTAGTATGTAGTGACTAAACTTGATGTCATAATATGTTTTAATTTAAGTATGATAATTGAGTTATTAAGGTAGATTATTGTATATCATCATCATCATATATGAATAAAAGAAATAATCTAAAGTGAACCTTGTTTGATCCTTTTTATATTAAGCTCACATAACTCACTGATAACCAGATCTATTTGATCTTTTTATATCAAGCTCTCATAACTCACTAATAACCAGATCTATTTGTGAAGTAATCTGATTATAGAAATAGGGTTGTAATCAAATAAAAACTAAAAAAATATTGAAAATTGATAAATTTCAATCACATATTTCTTCCCTCTTCCTTGCCCTTTTTATTATTTTTTATCTTATTTTTTTCATTTTGTAATTTTTTTTAAAACTTGTTTATTTTTTTAAATAAAAATCCATACCAATTTTTTTTCCCCGGATGATGATACGGTACGGGTTATGCCCTTAAGGATATTAATAAGTGGTAACTGGTGGAGTGATAGGTCATAGGGGGTGATCGATGATGAAGTGATCTACCTAACGGGCTCCGCCCTTAGCCGTCTGGAATGACGGGCTCCGCCCTTTGAAAAAAAAGATTTTTTATTTGGGTTTAATTTTTTTAAAAAAAATACAATTAAAAAAACAAGATAAAAAAATAAAAAATAAAAGGAGAGAAAAAGTATGTGAAAATGTGTGACTGAGATTTGTCCATTGACTTTCAATAATTATGGTTTGCAAATGAACATTTACCTATAGAAATAACCTAAATCCAATTTTAAACTTCCTCTAACTCGTGTAATCCGAAACCTGAACCCCTATTGGGGCAGTTCTGATTGGGTGATCCAATTTTCGGTGTCTAGTTGATTGGTAGTCAGCCAATACCCAACTAACCCACCATGAACACCCGTTTAACCTAGAACCTTTGATGAAGGCTCCTAATCGGTGATATCATTAAAAACTTGTCCAAATAATTAAGACAAAAACATGACATTTAAATAATACCCAAATTTAGAACAATTGGAATAAGATAAAATTTGCTTTGTGGTTTGTTTATGTAATTTTGATGAAGTTTTATCGTTCTCACACACGTTCCGCGCGTTCTCGACGCCACCAATGGCACCATTCTTGCGTTCTGGTGCGTTCTCGTGTTCTCCCCAGAACGCCATTGGCACCGCCTGCTTTCTGGCCGCGTTCTGATTTGTGTTCTGTTGAGAACGTGGGAGGGAATCATTTTTGTGGGCCAAGTTTATCATTTGTGGTCTGTATATATGTGTGTGTATATATGTGTGTGTGTATATATATATATATATATATATATATATATATATAAAGAAAGAAAGAGATGGTGTATGATGTGGCGATGATGTAACAGTGAGAAGTAGAGAATTTGGGGAGAATGGTGGTATGGTTGGTAGAGGGTAAATTCTGAGTAAATTCTGGGAGGAAGGGATGATGTGACGCTGATGTGGCAGTGAGAATTTGAGAATTTGGTGTTATGGTTGGGAGGGGATAGGACCCAAACTTGAAAAAGTTCAAAACTTGTCATAACTGTTGAAAAACAGACATTTTATGCGTCTCTCAATGACAGGCAACACAGATCAGAAAAAACTGCACGCACGTATCAACATGCAGACTTGCATAATCAAAAAATTTTAACCATAGTTGAAGCTACACAAGACCAGTACGGCAGTACCTAGTAATCTGGTCAAAGCAAGAGCTTACGGTTCCACAAAAACTGTGATCATGCCAGCATATATTCGCTAGGTTCCGGTCTACCTTTTTGTACTGTCTATGGGGGTTAGATTCACTAACACATCATATCTTCTCACACTATAAACAAAGAGTGATGATATGACATCCTAACATATCCTTGTGATAACAAGATCGTGAAACTTGATAAAATCAAGAGAGGGATGAAGAGAGAAAATGAGCAGAATCCACATGACCACATTTAGTGATTATATGGTATTAGTAGGATAATTAGGCTAAATTTTAGAAGGATAAATCCTTTTCCATAAATGAACCACAAAATGCAAATATTTTAGTCAAAATTTAAAACAAATAAGGAACCGCCCAATCATTAGGCATGATGTCGAAATCTAAACCAAAGATTAAACATGCAACACAACCTTACTGTTGAAATATATGACAGAAATCCACAAGATCCGAACCACACACCTCAAAGATTGAACAAACAACAAAAAAACAGTACAAACCACCACCATGGTCTACAAGATGGTCTCCCATGAAACTAATGTTCATACTAACTTGTGTTTGAGAACAAAAACAAAGAGACAGGGTTCACCTGATGGTTTAAATTCAATTATTGTGAAGCAGTTGCAGACTTGCAGCGTTTAGGACTCAGCTCGGGACTTGACAATGAAGTTTTGACGACTGATTGGGTTCATGACCACTGGAGGACCAGCGGTGCGAGGCCATGCCTGGAACTTTTTGTCAGTCTCTTCCCACCACTCCTTGTTTGAAACTGTAGAAGGGGTGGTACCTACACACCATACACAGCACCAGTTATTATTAAATTTAAAGAAGCTCATACTCTAGATGAAGGGCTGATAATGTCCCAAAAACTATATGTATCCTTGCCTCCAAAAATCTTCTTGTCAGCAATAACATGGTCACAGGCAAATGCCAGTACAAATGCTCCTGCAAGAGAACCAACAATCTTGGCTCCTGTCATTTCTTCAAACTGAACCGTAAAAGAAAACAACTAGCGTTAATAACACAACTCGTAAAACAAGAAACAGAAAATATCTATTTATGGTTCTTATGGAGCTACATTGCAACAAATCTTCTTTTTCTGCAGAATTTGATCTTAAGAGCGCTGACCACCATAGGTGATAACTACATGTTTTTAACATTTTGCAGGCCTTTTTGAGTAAGCAAACATCTTACTAAGAGGACACCAAACATATGCCAGAAAAATAGAATCCTCATTTCGGGATGATACGAGTTGATAATGTAATGTAAGGCTATATCTGCAATTTGAGAATTCTCCTCATTTCGGGACGATATGAGTTGATAAATCATAATGCAATTTAAGGGGTTGCTTATTGCTGATACGAAATTCTATTTAAGGGAAAATTGTATTACTCATTATAAAAACAATTAGGAAAAAAAAAAGGCACACATATGTAAAGGTTACATGGGCAAAACATAAACACAATATACGTCATGACTTCATGTGACACTTTTCAAGTTGGAGCATATATCTCAACCATGTGCCCAAACATACTACTTGATTGTGATATTTGATGAGGCATTGTCAGGATGTTAGCAAATTAATATTCCTATAAGACCTCAATTGAAATAATAGTTCATAAGAGGGACCAAAGGTTTTTTTTTGTGTGAACAAAGTGGCAATCCATATCAAGTCACCGCAAACATACATGAAAGATCCGGTTTCCAAACATGTGAAAACCAGTGTAATTATTGTTTAAATACGTCAACAATAGCATTTGTGTCATTCATTCTCTTGTCCATTTTTGTACTTAAGTTAGCTCAGAAGCAGTCCGAGCCAAGGGTCAAGGTGTTATGGAGTCTGATGTTGCATAACAGTACACATGCATGAGACTAAGGACGTGGGTACCTAGTAAGAGAGTCCCCTCCGCATATAAATATATCTCCTTGTAACAGTAAAACTTTAATCCGAAGTTAGTAAGATTAAGTCACTAGACTACTAAAGCACATAATACCCCTGTGTTTGTCCAATCTACCTTCTCATTGTCACTATACTATTTTGTGTGCAGGCTTGAAAATAAAACTGCATCTTGCTTAACGAATTAAGTCGTTTACCAAAAAAGACAGTATTACCCAGCATGACTATAAAATAACACCTTGGGCAGTTGGGCGTGCCCTTGATCGATGACAAGACGACCCTTTCCAGGAGCAATCTTAAGGTATTATTTAGGGGGTGTTTGACTTATCTACAACAACCGGTTGTTGTTGTTGTTGACTTATCTCTCTTTATCGGCTTATTGAAATTCAAAAAAAGTCAGTAGTTTCATCTTTACTATTTTCTTTAGCTCATAAGCCAAAAGAAATGAGCTATTTTTTTCTTGTTGAAATTTTGATAAGCCGATAAACCCCCGGATAAAAGAAAAATCCTAATCCAAATGCCCCTTAACATGTAGAAGTGCATATAAGATATGGCAAAAGCATAATATCAAAGCCCTTAAGATATAGAATTAACTTTTATTAACATCTTAATTGAGCTTAATTGAAAGGAAAACAATACTATTACTATTATAGATGTAAAATATATATATATATATAAAGCAAATGAGAGGTTGTTCAATTGCTACAGCAAATCCATCTAAAATAAAATAAAATTTAATTTAATAAACTAACATAATAATACGGTAGTAAACAGAAAGAAAAAAGAATACATGGATTGAAATATACCTTGCTACACACTGAACTTGTGGATTGATTGATGAATGGCGAAAAGAGAAGAGGAATGAAATGAAAGACTCTATCGAAGTTTAGGGTTCTTCTATCACTTTCTATTTCTATTTCTATTTCTATTTCAAGTCCCTTATAAAACCACAGATTCTAAAGAGACGCCCTTATTTTGGCATTAACCATTTTTAATTTTTAAGAGTTAATTGCAAGAATGTGCTTTAATACATTTTGCAATGAGGATTCCCCAAGTGATTTTTATTCACGATTTCACGATTTCACGGTAGTTTTGTTGCACACTTGGTCCATTTGGACGGCTTCATCCATCATCCTTCGTTAAACATACCTCACGTGAGGGGTAATATTGTCTTTTTACATATCGCTACCTCTCTGTTAGATATATCATGTGCCCCCTCTGTTAAACATACCATGTGCCCTTCCGTTAAGCTTACTCAGATGCCGACATTTTCTTTTTTTGGGGGGAAGGGTCCCGATGCTCCTGGCTCTACCTCTGGCTATTGTGTATTCCTAGGGAGCAATCTCTTGTCCCGGTCTTCCAAAAGTCAGCAGGCAGTTTCAGGACACGGTGGTAAGGTGGAATAATGAGGGGTTGCTAATGCCATTTTCGAGACCTGTTGGGTTCATAACCTAATTCTTGAGCTTCATTTTACGCTCTACACAACTACCATCGTTTATTGTGACAATATCAATGTTGTCTACATGTCTGCTAATCCGGTTCAACCATGGACGGATCTACTAAGGGGCCAAGGGGGATGTAGGTCCCCCAAAGCTATAAGTTTTTACTATGGAATTTTGTAATTGAGTTTAAAACTTATACAAATCTTATAGTTTAGTCCCTATTCATAAAAATATATTTGTTCTGCAAGAAGTATTAGTAATTAATTTTTTTTTATATGTACATCTTTTTAAACCATACAAAGATATTGGAATGGTCCATCTAGATAAACTATCTTGTCTAAACAAAAATTATTACTATCGATACTTTCTAGAGAAAATGGTTTATGTTGTTTACAATAATCTTACTATTAACTTGGTGGTTATCATAGATATTGTCTAGAATTTTGGTTCATATTCTATCAACGAATATTAAACACTTCAAGGTCGTTAAGTTGAGTAAGAACTTTTGATTTATTTTTATACTCATAGAGTGTGCCTTTTATTTTCGCTCCCCAATATGTATGTTCAAGTTCCGTCACTGGGTTCAACATCGGCAAACCAAACACATCGAGATTGATATTCACTTTGTTCATAATAAGGTTGTCACTGTCAAATGCGCGTACTTCATATTCTATCGCATTATCAATACGCTGAAAAATCTTCACTAAAGGACTGCATTTAAAATCTCTTTTCACTAATTTCAGATCCAGTTTGAGCGTTCTCAAACCTCCCGCTCAAACTGCGGAGGCATATTAAACCACAATAGTCGGTCTTGTGTAATTAATTTAAGCAAATCAATGACAATGATAACTTTCATGATATAAAATAACAAAGCTCTTTATATATGAGACAAATACACGAATTTGGATTCTTCTCACTGCTGTTTTCTTGATTTCGTGATCAAAGCAAAAACACAGCAGTACATATTAGTTGTGATACCAAAGACCGTATAAGGTCAAATTATTATTTTTGAAAAGTGGTCACATAATATTTGTCGATATCCGGTCATTCAAATTCATAATTTTAATTACACAAATTTCCCAACACATCGTTAATTGTTTACCATTCGTAATTTTAGTTTTGATTTAAATACGATAATTTATTATGACACAAAAACTATATGTATTTTTGATTGTTATCTCTATAATAAATTAATAACTTCCAGGTATTGCCCAAGACTAACAACCGCAAAATGACTTTTGTCTAGTCTTCTTATTAATGGATCAAAACCTCTGAGCATCATTTTTGTTAGAGATATAAACATTTCAATAACATATCACATTTGAGATGCTAAAATGTCTCTTTAAACAGCGATCAAAGACCACTAAATCTTCTGTTAGCCAATCAAACAAACAATTTTGAAGACAGAACATTCTTTATTTCACATGAAATGCACTAATAAGTACATTTCATTTACTAAACATCAATAAGCTTTAAAAGCACCAACGATGAAGGTCCAACAAAGCAATAAGCAAAATAAACACAAGTTCCTGAATCAATCATGTAGACATATAGTAAATAATAAATTTTTGATGGCATCGCATCAGCTTACACGCTATGAGAATATAGAAATGAAACGGAAGCCCTAAGTCCATAGATGATGATATTCGTAACCTGTTAAAGACTAGAATAGTGTATGAGAAGTCTCAAGTTCAAGTTCTCAATTTCTACAAAGAACATATGCTAAAAACAGGCCATTTTGATAGAGCACATAATGCTTCAAATTACCAACTACCATTCAGTAAGTCAGACTTCAAGAGAAAAAAAAATCTAAACTTAGAGTTCGGCAAACCAGGCAACAAAGATGTGCTAACACGCAGACTTGAACATAAATGCCCATTTTTCCTGTTGCTAAACTCTGTACCAATCTGCATACGGGTGCTTACATAAAAATTATAAATTGTCAAAATATGCATGACAAACAAGTAACAATTTCCAAAAGAGTGGTCAAAAAACACTAGCAGGAGGGATGGGGGTCTAATACATATATAGCATAAAAACCAGTCTAGGAAACAACCATAACATCAAAATCTGAATGTACCACCATGTCAAGGACAAAATAAGTATCACTCAAACATTAAAAGTTTAAAAGCATCAGGTAATCTATATCAAAATGTCCTAACGACATAACATGCCCTCCTCCACAATGCTTGATGATATTTAAGAAGAAATATCAGCAGCAACATCTTCAGTGTAAGTGATTGCCTTTGTGGGCTTTGCCACAAGCAAATCAGTATACTCTTGGTATGGAGATCTGCTGAACCTGGTCTCTTTCCAGAAGTCTGGGGTAAGGAATCCATAGGTCTTCAGCAAGCAGTCAAATGTAGCCTGCAAAATGGGACTTTTTAGTTTAGTTTGTAATTTCAAAGATATGCTACCATTGACTCAAACATGTTTGATACATATTTATGGAACTCGAACCAACTTAGACAACAAACAAATAACGCAACAATAAAAAGAATGAAAGTGTGAATGATTAACACTGCTGAAACCACATGTCTCTAGCAAGCAGTTAAAAGTAGTCTGCCGTATGTAATATTGTGTGGAGGATAAAATATTTTAATAGACCATAAGAGAAATTAGTTTGATGATATATAGATCTGTAATAAAATATTGGTAAAAAATACTCAGATTAATAACAGAATAACAGGCAACATCTACTCTAGCTAAGGTTAGTACAACAAACTAATGAATTACCCACATGTATCCTTTTACAAAAAATGCAAATCTTAAAAAACTCAAACTAGACTAGTATCACATATACAATATCAATTGGCAATTAACAAGTCCTAGACATAAAAAATAAGATATCTGAAGACCATAAGGTAGATTAGTTGATCACATATACGTCTGTTCAGATAGAATTCAGTAATAAACTATCAAACTTATCCAACTACGTTTCTATTTCATCAAATATAAACAACTAGCTTAGTAAGAAGAGGATCCAAATAACAAATTACCCATACCTATACTTCGAAATAAAAAATGCACCTACAAATCATAAACACACATACTACACATACTACTATACTACGAAATTCTGCATTCACAGGTCCTTAGTTACAATCAAGTTAGAACAAAAGGCAACTTGACATCTTCATTACTCAAATCCTATAGATAACAAAGATACTCCCACATAAAAAACTGTTTTTAAAAGTGTAAACACACTAGAAAAATCTCATCATCAGATCAGCGGGTTCCGACTACACACAATAAGAACAATCAACACAGTAAAAATATTAGCAATATTTTATATCAATGACAACAAATAACACTCTTATGCAAGCAATTACAATTTGGTAAAACAATCATACGCAATTCATTTCAAAAAATATCACATTACTATCTACTATCTAACAGCTCTAACTAGCATCCACAATAATCTACACGACATATTCTCAATATGCAGACACAACATTTTTCATACATATATATATAAATATACGATACATATCATGTATACAAAAACATATAAACAAAACCAAACCTTAACAAAGTTGCCAAGTGTCTTAGTAGATCCACGCGAAGAGGTGAAGACATCGTCAATCCCAGCAAACTGCAGCACCTTTTTCGGCACACGAGCCGCCACAATTCCAGCACCACGAGGGGCAGGCACAAGCCTAACAGTCACTGACCCACATTTCCCAGTCACCTTAGTTGGCACAGTGTGTACTTTCCCAATCTTATTCCCCCAGTAACCTCTCCTGACTGGAATTACTGACAGTTTCGCCAGTATAATCGCACCCCTAATCGCAGTCGCTACTTCCTTTGAGCACTTAACACCCAACCCCACATGTCCATTCGAATCACCAACAACCACAAACGCCTTAAACCGGGTTCGTTGTCCGGCCCGGGTTTGTTTCTGAACCGGCATGATTTTCATCACTTCATCTTTTAGCGACGGGAGGATTTGGTCAATGATTTGGTGTTCTTTGATTGGTAAAGAGTGAAGGTAAATTTCTTCAAGTTTTGTTATTTTACCGTCTTTTACCAACCTTCCAAGTTTGGTCACTGGGACCCATTTCTCTTCTTCGGCGTCACGACGGCCACCGCGACGACGGCCGCGGCCACGGTCACCACCACGACCTCTACCGCCACGGTCTCCGCCGAACCCACGCCCGAATCCGCCGCGTTCTCCGCCTCTCTCAGCCATGATTTTGTTTTGGTTTGGTTTTGCAGATTTAGAACAAGTGATGTGAGATTTAAGAGGCGCAGTGAAACCCTAAATGAGAGATGTATAGATTTATAAATAACAAAATAGCTAGGGTTTGATTATTGGGCTTTTACATTGGTTTTCGAATAGGCCCATATAATATCTCGTTAAAAATTATAGTAGTATGTTACAATTACAACTTACAACTTACAACTTACAAGTTACACGGTCAACAATCAACATGGGTTAACCTGTCTAGAATGAAAAAAATAAAAATAAAAATGAGAATGACTTTTTTTATACTTTTGGTTGGATGGAAATAAGAAAGAAGAAAAGGAAATGATTTCTATTCTCTCAATTCTTTACAAATTGGAGAGACAAATTAGAGAGAATGATGAGAAGAAAATGTTTTTATTTTTTATTTTTAAGTTTTCATGGACTTTACCTATTAATCTTAATCTTTATCTTCTTTATATATACTAAAAGACAACTGACCTAATCACTTATTGACCAATCACAGCTCTCCAATCCTCAAAATTGAACATTGATGATGTCATTATTAATCTAATTATAATATACTATTAAAAAGTAAAAATCTTAATAATCATTATCCAAATATATTAGTATTTATATTATATTAGTATTTGTAGAAAAAGTCTCACTAAT
>JAOEHQ010006184.1:0-17609 GCA_025447715.1 Asclepias incarnata
CATTTATTATTGATGTGATGGTATTGGACAAGTAACACCAAATGTTTTAATGATTTTATTTTAAAGTTTCCGCTGTGTATTGTTGAAAAGCAAAATTTTTGAAATTCGAGTTTTTATAAAGATGGGTGTTACACTTAGTACCTCGGAATGTAAACAACTTTACACGATTTGTCATAATGTGTATCGAACTTCAATCATGTGCATTGTATGTAATGAACTTTCAAATCCCGGTTATTGTATGTATCCGGATATGTGTGCAACCATATAAGCTGTCACGTCCAACACCACGTTGTCAGACTGCAAGTTTTTAATTGGTCGGGTACATACACTAACCAGGATTTGAAAGTTCATTATATACAATGCACAAAAATGAAGTTCCATACACACTATGACAATTCGTGTAAAGTTGTTTACATTATGAGGTAATAAACCCTTCTTTTAAATATGTTTTCAAGAGTATAGTGCAACTTTATTTTCTCTACACAGGTACCCGAATGTATATAAAGTTTACACCTTATTTCACACAAAAACAATTTAACTCAGTTAGTTACAAATGAAGAGGACAAGGGGTTTAGAGAAATCTCAATGGTGACGTATGTCATTTCAAATCAGTTTTGTCACCTCAGTTTCACCTCATCAATATCACAACTGATTTTCAAATGATACACTACTACCAACAATACCTCATTACTTTCTCATCACTTTATTTTTTTTATTGTTATCCAACCATTTATTAAATTAAAAAAAAAACTATTGGTTGGAATAGATATGGGACCCATGTACGCTCTCTCTCTCTCCTCGTCTCTTCTTTGTCGGTACGACGAATCAATCCAATTTTGAAAACCGACGAGGGGTGCCTATGGTGTTGGTTTGGAGTTGCAAACCGACGAGGGAAGCGGCAAAATCATATGGAGCCCTCTTATATACATGTCCTTACAATGGATTAAGAAAGTTACATCTAACGCCTTTCAACCTTTACTTTCATGTCGTATGACCTTGTATCTCCACAAATGACCATCAACTAAAATTATATATCTTTGGTTAAAGCAAAAGCCAAAATCAACCATAACCACAAGAAACGCTTTACTCAGAAGTTAAAAGTTGGAAAGTAGCCTACAACCGTTGCTTCTTCGTTAATACTATTTATTACCGTAAAATATCAGTTTTATGATTTTATCACTAAAAGACAAAGCTTCATAAAGGTCCCCGAATTGAACCCATATTTTCTTTTTAAAGCATGGTTTGAGTGGTTGTGGTTGTGTTGTGTCACACCCAAAAGTTTAAAATAAATTATTTGGTTGCATAAAGAGCATAAAAAAGTCGGTCGCATGTTAAAATTTATGGTAAAGCATCGAGTTAGTCATCAATAAATGAAACCCAAAAAAGACGAATTGAATGGCAATAGCTTTACAATCTTTTTTGTTTTGACCTGATTTGGTTTGAATTTGCCCAAAACTAGTTAGACTAAATTTTTTGAAAAATTAAATGATGAGATGATAATATTTTAAGTTTTAACCAATATATTTATTCAGGATTCGATAATCTTATCTCTTATTCTTATGTATCATGAGAAGTTTTGAGAAAATTTTAGATAAATACTAAAGGAAAGATGAACAAACTATTTTCCTTAGAATAAAATGGTCTAGTGTCAAACAGGTTTGTTTCCTTATAAGAGGTCTTATGTTCGAGTTCTATGCTAGACATATTTGAGAGTAAGCACATGTATTGGGCCTGGGTGAGTTTTCCCATCCAGATCGGTGATAGGGGTTTCTCATCGAGGGGTTTAAATTGAAGATCTATTCTGTGAGAGGGCTCTCTAGTGCAGACCCGGTTAAGATAACGTATATTAGACCTCTCAACATTCGCGAATAATTCACACCTTTCAAAAAAATATGAGACATGATATTATAGACAAACAATCAACCGTCTCAACTAACCAACTCTAATAAATTATATAAATATTACCTTTTATAATTTACAACTTTTAAATTTAACCATTTAGTTTTAAGGTATGTGTACATCACACTTTGTAACATGCATCTTTCATTCTTTATGAATCTTTCATAAGCTACACTTGAACAAATTACTACCTCCACTTATTGAGTTCGCTCGTCACTTTTTAAAACATCTTCGATGTATGAACTCTATCAAGTTTATAGGACCTGTCACATCCTTTTTATAAATTATCATTTGTAATAAACTTTTATCTCCACTCTTATAAACTTCAACAAGTCCATAAATAAACCCCACTAAAAATTTTGTCATTATTTAATTACTAACTAATTTATGTAATATCAACCTATCTTACTATAAACTGAACCTATCCGCATGATCTTTTACGTGGCTCAAGTGGGAATATATGAGTCTTATGTGACATTCATCGAAGCTATCTACGTCATCCCTTACGTGGCTCATAATAACAACTAAGAATATAATCCTATTAAAATATAGGAAAAATCATGTAGAAAGATGGAATTGAACCTGGGTGAGATGTGTGAAAGTTAAAGATTCCACCCACCAATCGCCGACACCACCACACCGCCGCCGCCGCCGCATTGAGCGGGTACCCCCATGGTTATCATTATTATTGATTATTTGATTTTAGTAATGTTTTATTTGTACATAAGCTAACATCTGATGATAAAAATTATTATAATAAAGTGTAAAAAGGATATATCTGAGAAGGGTATACTAAATAAAAAAGTGAAAGATGTATAATAAAATAAAATATATCATAACCATAACCATAAATAAAATTGAGAAAAATGAGGATATTTTTTTTACTGTATTTCGTGTTGGGCTAATCGACAGAGATTAGTAGGCTTTGTGTCGCAGCGGTTATAGATACTTATACGTATAGATATTAACCCAAAAGTATAAAAAGGTTACTTTATGTAAAAAACTGAAAATACAAAACGATTATTTTATATAAATAGGTTTAATATAAAGTATTCTATATAAGAATACTTTTTGGCCCATAAAACACTTTAACGGACAAGACATGAAGTTATAAAAGGGAGTGAAAATGTAAACCAGTTTAAGATGAGAGATGTAATATGAAGCTTAAATATATATTGGCTTAACATGTAAAGCGAATAAAAGATGAAAGTTAAAATATAAAATATAAATATAACATAAACTGAAAATGTAGGATTCATAAAAGATGAAAGTTAAATTTAAAAAAGAAACCATCCATCTAGGCTGGCTTGGTGCTGAACCAAAAGCCGAGCAATCTACCTAGCCGAGTCACCATTCACTTCAATTGTTTCGGTGATTCAACAGCTAAGCTGTTTGCCATCGCTATTCATTTTAATTGCTTTCGTGATTGATATAAGATAGTGGTATAAAAAAAATTCAAAAGCATTGATGTTTAGTTACTAAGTTAAAAAAAACTAACAACTAACGACTAACATTTGTAGTTTTTTTTTTTTTTAAATTAAAAATTAAATTTCTTTAATTTGCGTTAGTGTTGATGTGAATGTGAGCGTGGAGCCGTGGACGCATAAAAATTGATTTCGTAGAACATCTTTTTCAAAAGTGCCCCTACACTTTTCTGAAGTTAAAGTTTCTTTCTTCAATTTCGTAATAGACCACTACTAGTCATATTTATTTTGACCACAGCCGCCTTATACGCTAGAGCATACGTTATAAATTCCTAGTTTCTGTAGGACCTGCACATAAGCTAACATCTGATGATAAAAAATATTATAATAAAGTGTAAAAAGGATATAATTACAAAATTTAAATATATTTTTATGCACTTATCTATTTAATTCAATGGTTTCTCCCTTACATTTTCTTTATGGCTGAGGAAAAACCGATAAATGTTAGAAAACCCGAATTGAAAAAACATGTGATTTTGGTTTTATAAAAAAATGAACTTTTTGGTTCGGTTTCATATGGAAAACCAATCCATAAAAACTGAACCAAACCAAAAGCAATAGTATTTAATATATTTTATATTTATATTATTTAGTTATTATATATATTTATTATTTTGTAGAAATATATTACTAATAAAAGACCACTAGCAATTCGCTAATAGCTAAAAGATACAACAATACAATCTAGATATACAACACTAAACACAATCTAGGCTCAACCCAAAACCGTAAAAGGGGTGAAAAAAATTTATACCGATTACTCAATAAGACATCTATTACTTATACTTAATAAATATTTTAATATATTTTAATTCTTTTCTTTCTAAGTGCATAAAACAAATCAATTGAATGTTTTAGGTGAAAATACTCATCAATATCAATTCAGTTTATAAAAAATGTATACCAAGTTCAAAACCTAAAAGATAAAATTAGTTAAGTAAATTGTTTATATTAATAAATTCATATTTGCCGTTAAAAAAAAAATTAGTTAAGTAAAATCAGTTGTATATTTTGAGTTTTTTTATCATATTTTTTGCTTAACAGTTGATTGTTTTATTTTTAACTTGATAAGAAAAAAAAAAATTTAAAAACAAACAAAAATAACCAAAAAAAATAAAAATCAAACCAAAACCAAACAAAACAAAAACTGAACCCAATGATTTTGGTTTTCTGAAACCAAACTTTTTGATTCGGTTTTGGATTTGTTAAAAACTGAACCAAACCGACTCATATTCGCCCTTAGTTTTCTTTTTATTTCTTTAATCTACCGACCCCAATTTAAATTTTGTATTGCTTGATCGATTTGGATCAAACTGGACAAAAAGTAATGCTTTGTATTATCATAAAAATAGCAATATGTGATTAATACTTTTTTCCTTCAAACATAAAACAAATGAGATTTTTCCTTATTCAAGTTATTTGTAATAACGAGTGTTTGACTCATATATATGTACCCTAACCAGGGTATCCTTGTGACTATTTCCAAACAAGTTAAAAATGCTTTATATAAAAATAATTACTCCCTAAAAATAATCATCAACTACTAAATATAACATTTTCGTTATTAGCAAACTAGAAAAAACTAACAATGTGACACGGCTACATCCTACTAAAAAACGAAAGAACAAATAATCAAAGAAGAGCCCGTATGAGTTATGTATAGGTCAATTAGTGAATGGGTTGAGAGGTGTTCATTTGGGCGGTCAAACAATCCTTTTCCCCAATTTCATGTAAACTTTAGTTAATGACTTTTAGGAACGATAAATAATTAGATTAAATATAACCCAATCAATATAATGACGTACGTGTTTTGGGTTATAAATATTTAGTAAATATAAAAAACAAACTTTCAAACACTCGTTAAAAAGTTTTGCCTAAAAGTTTAAGAAGTGTATAAAAAATAATTCTTAGAAAACAATGGATCGCTAAATGATGTAAAATTAAAAGAGCCCCCACAGAGATTGCCCCTACTTGAAGCCAAGGGAACATACTTGGACAGTTGGACTCACCAACTCCCTTTTCAAACAAACATTTTATTCATCAGTCCTATTAGCTTAGGTAAATATTTTGGACAAAAATTTGAAAAACAGTCCTTGTTGGGTTGTGTTAGATAGATAATTTGAACAGGAAAAAACTCATTCGTTTACCTATTCATACAACACATTTTCACTGCAAGTTATACTATAGATTTTCATAAATTTTGAATAACAATGGTTGATTTACAGCCCAATTACCTCAACAATTTAACAGCACAAACATATATATTTACTTCACTGTCATAACGAGGCGAAAATTTGAAACCAACCACGTATGAAAACTTGTAAGACAAACTACATCGATGATCCTTGGACCCCCCCTTCAATTAGTAAATCAGATTTATATATATGATCAAGTTGTGTTGGTAGCTAACCATATGCACTTTAATCAACAAAATCTACTCCAGCATTATGATTACGATTCCTACGTTCGTACCCTTATAGCATATGATTGTATGTCACACTTAATTAGAAACGTAAACAGATTTATCATATGCTTAAAAAAGAAAAGTTTATACTAATCATACAAGTAACAACCAACTTTCTAAAATAACAATGTTGGAAGACTCAATTTCTTAACTTTGTTTTCCTTTAGAAGCAATCTTTTTTTACACAACTTTGCTATAAAACACCTCCCAGCCTTCTCACAATATGCACACTACAACTCACCTTCAAAAAATACACTCACACACATGGTTTCAGCAAGGAATCCACCAAGGTACGTGTGTGTTATTGGTGCTGGCCCATCGGGGTTGGTAGCCGCCAGGGAGCTTAAGAAAGAAGGTCACAAAGTGGTGGTGTTGGAACAAAATCATGATGTTGGAGGCCAATGGCTCTATGACCCTAAAGTTGAAGGTGAAGATCCTTTAGGGAAGGGTACTACTAGCTCGGGGTTAAACGTTCATAGCAGCATCTACGAGTCTTTAAGGCTGACTTCACCTAGAGAGATAATGGGGTTCACTGATTTCCCTTTCTTGATTAAGAAAGGTAGAGATACAAGGAGATTTCCGGGTCACAAAGAGCTTTTATTGTACCTAAAAGATTTTTGTGAGTGGTTTGGTCTAAGAGAGATGATTAGGTTCAATACCAAAGTAGTTTATGTTGGGATGTTGGATTATGATGGAATTGGAAAAGATTTTAAATGGATTGTTAAAAGCAAAGTTAAAGATTCTGATAAGGTGATCTCAGAGGTGTTCGATGCCGTGGTTGTGGCTACCGGACATTATTCTCATCCTAGATTGCCTTCTATCAAAGGTAAAAAACATCTCATAGTCTATATACATATATCTCTACTCTAGTCATGTATATGCATACATACATATATCATTATATATCATTGTATTAATTCCCTTGACATATATTTTCACTTTGATACTATAAAGGAATGGATGCATGGAAAAGAAAGCAAATGCATAGTCACCTTTATAGAGTCCCCGAGCCATTTCGCAATCAGGTAACCATTCTTTTTTGTGAAAGATCTTGGTGTTAAAATGGCTCATTTTACTCACATATATGTATTCTAAAGAGCCCGGATAGTTGCAGGTGGTAGTGGTGGTGGGGAATTCACTGAGTGGGCAAGATATATCTATGGAACTTGTGAATGTAGCAAAGGAGATCCATCTTAGTTCCAAATCACTTAATGTTTCAGAAGGTCTATCAAAAGTGATCTCCAAACATGATAATCTACATCTTCATCCGAGTGTACGATATATTCATATCTTGAACATTTTTTCATAAAACATTTCACCATTTAACGTCGTCATAATATGTTTCAGATAGAATGTCTACACGAAGATGGACGAGTTGTATTTGTTGACGGATCATGTCTCAGTGCAGACACAATCATATATTGCACAGGGTAAAAGTTAAAAGAAAACTACCATAATAACTTTACTCTTATACAATAAGCTTTAAGTTTCATTATATATATATATGCACATATGCATGCAGGTATTCATATTCATTCCCATTTCTTGACACTAAAGGAGCAGTAGCTGTTGATGATGACAGAGTGGGACCATTATATGAACATACTTTTCCTCCAAACCTTGCCCCATCTCTCTCCTTTATAGGTATTCCTAGAAAGGTAAAAATGCATCATTCTTTTCTTTCTTTCATTGCTTTCTACAAAATGCAAGTGTGCAACCAAACACTTATATTATATAGTTTAATAATATTGATATTGATGTGTAATAATCTATCTACCTTCGAATCGAGATATGACTGTCTACATCTCACCTCCCCGGCGCCCCATACCCCACCCCTAGCGGAATTGGGCATCGTTGTTGTATATTAATTTTTTTTTTTTTGAACAGCATCATGTTGTATATTAACTGATGTGTAATACAATTAAAAGCTTGTTTGTTTAACTAATTTGGTGGGTTTTTATTGATGTAGATTATAGGGTTCCCTTTCTTTGAATCACAAGCAAAATGGATAGCTCAGTTACTGTCTGGCAAGAGAAGTTTGCCGTCAAAAGATGAAATGCTGAAATCTATCCAAGAATTTTATCAATCTAGGGAAGCTGCTGGTATTCCCAAGCACTATACTCATGATATAGCCGAATTTGAGGTATCCGAATAAGCTCACATTGATTAATAAAATTGCAATGACAAATGCTCACACACTTTGTCTTATGTTTTGAAACCAAATACTCATTTAGTTCCTTATGTTGCAGTATTGTGATAAATATGGAGATTATGTTGGATTCCCTCACCTAGAAGACTGGAGGAAAGATCTTTGTGTTTCGGCTCTGATCAATTCCGATGTGAACTTGGAGACTTACCGAGATTCCTATGATGATGAAGAACTGCTTCGAGTGGCTCATCAAAGCCCTCATTTTACTCAACTTGAAGCCAAAGATTGTTCTTCCCTGTAAACTTTTGGTTCGGTATTATTATAAAACTATATAATGTTATAATATGATTAGCATTCCTGAAAAGGGCTTTTGTTGTTTTTGAAAGCAAAGATCAACATAATGCTTGTGCTTTCAAAAGCAAGATAGTACCACAAATTAAAACAATTGAGTCTTAAATATTCATGCTTTATTTAGACAACAAAAAACAATGGCAGAGTTTGAACTTTAAAGTGTATGCTGTTGGGTTTTCAATGATGTTGGTCTCCTTTAGATACTTATATAATGTCAGGTTATTTGCATTGAATCTTGACTATATATATTTAATTTGCCTATAAACCTCTAAATCAAAATGCTTTGTTCAATCATTTTTATACATTATTATGTAATGCATTAAAGAAAACATTTATGAACAACAGAAGTTATCTAGACTTACATTCCAATAACTAATATCCCTTGGACCTAACTGAAATTTGAACCAATTTATCTAGCACCTCCTTCATATCCGGTCGGGATTGAGGTGCATCAGCAGTGCACCTTACTCCCAACCGCAACAACTCACGCATTTCCGCTGCCCCCTCTGCTAATCCTGATGCCAAGAGGGACACTGGAGTCATGGACCGCCACCCCGTCACCCTTCTCGACCATTCCACCAAATACTCTCCTCCTCCTTCCACTGCTCGTCTCCCTGTCGCTAGCTCCATCACTAACACACCATAGCTATAGACATCACCTTTGGTGGTGGCTTTCCATGTTTGACCATACTCTGGTGCCACATATCCAATCGTCCCTGCCACCATCGTGCTAACGTGGCTCCCACCAACATCAACAACACGGGCCAAACCAAAATCCGTCACACGAGCTGTCCCTTTTTTGTCTAGCAACACATTGCTAGCTTTTACGTCTCGATGAACAATTGGAGGATGACACTCATGGTGTAAGAACACCAAAGCATGAGCTATGTCGATTGCAACTTTAATTCTTCGTCTCCATGGAAACCCGACTCGATCATGAATTAGATCTTCTAAGGTACCACCCTCCATGTACTCATAAACAAGAAGTTTTTCTGATCCATCTAAGCACCACCCATAAAGTGTAACTAGGTTTGGGTGAGGCCATCCAAACCCATTTCCAGTTAGTACTTCCATTTCGGCTTTAAACTCTTTTTCTCCCTCTAAACCTTCTCTTAGCTTCTTTTTGACCGCAACTACCCTCCCGTCTGGCAATACACCCCGGTAAACTGTCCCATAACCACCCCTCCCTACAATTCTATCATTTGAAAAGTTCCCCGTGGCATTCAAAATATCTGCATGAGTGAACGCAGTCTTATCTAAACGAATTACCTTCACTGCGTCTGATAACCATGGCGAAGAGTCATCATATCCATTTCCCATCTTTATTTCCCTCAGAAGATGTTGTGGTTGGCCCGCGGTTGTCTTGGTTACCAGGCAGATTATTATAGTCATGATTCCACACACAAAGAATGCTAGCAATAGAAAGAGGAAAACAAAAAGTGCACCCCATTTTTGTTGTGTTGATCTCTCATCACTTGTTGAAGATGAACTATTTGTTGAATTGGTGATGAAAGAAGGCAAATGTAACAAAGGGTCACCCAAGAATGACCATATCTCAAAAGTGGCTAGTTGTCCTGTTTCCGGAATGTAGCCAGATATATACGGATTGTAGGATACATTGAAGCTGCTCAAATCTGTCAAGTTGTTCAAGTTTGTTGGAAATACACCGGAAAAATTGTTGTATGATAAATCAAGGTTCCTCAAACACTTGAGATTGCCAAGCTGAGTAGGAACCCGGCCCGAGAACTTGTTCTGAGAAACATTTAACACAACGAGCGTCATGGCTCCAATTTCATCAGGAAGTGTACCTGCAGTGACAGATCCAAGAAAAGTTTTTAAGTGATCGACTCTCTAAAATTACAACGATATAAAATACATTCAGTTAAAAAGTGTATGAAACAGGAAATGAACTAAAAATTTCAAAAGGGCTATGTCCTGCCATAGTTTGGGTGTTGGCATTAGAGTCGTATATAAGGTGCCTCGTCAACTAGGTGGTTAACCCTAACTAAAACAGTGTTAAAAATGTGTAAGTTGCTGTCAGAAAGAAAAAAAAAACAGTATGCATGTAGATATGCTAGTGTACCTGAAAACTCATTTCCTCCCAAGTGCAACATGCTGTAGCCATCCATTTTCCCAATAGCTGGAGGTATCTCCCCTGATAACCTATTCCCACTGAGTTGAATATACCCTGAAATCTGTTGTACTCGAATGTTGGACTCAGGGAGGCAAACCGGAAATATACCATATCCTTTAAGTATACTGTCCCATAAACTCCTACACTTCTTCATGGTAAGAAGTGTATACACAAAACTAAAGGGATGGTAATCTCCAGGTATCCATCTTCGCAATGTTGAGCACTCTCCAGAAACTGCAATAAGATTATCATCTCTATTTACTAAAAAAGTTGGTGTCACGTTCTTCCCTATGTTGATCAACTCGGGTGGAATTGGACCAGTAAGTTGATTGTTTTGAAGATTTAGCCACAACAAGCTGCTACAATTACCTAACTCTCGTGGCAATACACCCGCTATTGAATTGTTCCCAATCATTAACCATAAGAGAGATGATAATTGTCCTAAACTAGGAGGGATTGATCCAGTTAGTTGATTATTAGAGAGATCAAGAGCTTGTAGTCCTTGCATATTTCCGTATTCTGAAGGTATGCTTCCCGAGAATTGGTTGTTTGCTAGAAATAAGTACTTCAAATGTGCCATTTGAGAAAATTCGACAGGCAATGCACCGGACAGATTGTTGTAGCTCAAGTCTAAACTTGAAACATTCGGCAGGCTAAGTATTCCAGATGACAATAACCCGCCAGTGTATATATTTGAATGAAGAAGAAGAGTTTTCACTTGTGTGAGCCGGCCTAAAATATGTTGTATTTCACCCCCAAAATAGTTCCTGCTTAGATCCAAGAACTCTAAATTCTTCAAATCTTGTAAAGAATCCGGGATTTCATTATCAAACGTATTGTTTCCTAAGAAAATCTGTTGAAGATTTGTTATCAATCCAAGCTCTCCAGGAATTTTCCCAGAAAAATGGTTTCCCCAAAGGTTCAAGATTGTTAAATTTTTGCAATTCGAAATCTGCTTAGGGACTTCACCTGTGAGAGCATTTTCAGACAGGTCGAGTTTCTCTAAACTACAATTCTCCGGGAAAATCCATGTCGGGAGTGTGTCGTTTAGCTGGTTTTCGCACACTGCAAACTCCTTAAACATATGAAAACCAAGCCACAGGTTTCTAGTCAAAAAGTTTTTGCTGAAGTCGACATACTCCAACTTTGGACACTCGCTGACAGATCGTCCAATTTCACCCGAGAAATTGTTTGCAGAGAGATTAGCAACCACCAAGCTATTGCAAATTGTTGGAAAACTCATGGAAATGTTCCCAGAGAGTCTGTTGACAGATAAATCCAGAACTTCCAAACTTTCTAGCCCATTTAAGTTAAGCTCGCCATCAATCATGTTATGTGATAGATTCAACACTTTGAGGTTTTGACAATTGCCCAAGTCAGCAGGAAGGGTGCCCGCGATGTAATTTGTTGATAAGTCAAGGGAGGTAAGCATGGTCAAGGCCGAGAAGTTGGTGAATACGTTTCCAACTATGCTACGATTTGAGAGGTTTATTGCAGTGACTCGGTTGCCAGAACAGGATATTCCAGGCCATGTGCATGGTGACGGCGATTGTGGGTCCCATTCGTTGTAGTCTCTTTGATTCATCGTATTCCCTTTCTCTAGGAATGATCTAAGGCCAAGGAGTACCTCCTTGTCTAAATCTAGCAAGTCTCCAGTAGCTTCTCTTCCTGAAAATATAATCCATTCCATTCAATACGACTGTTATTTGCTTGTTGCGTTTTGACTTTTGAAACAACACGTACAAAACTGTTTTGCTGTTTGGATAAATAATACAAAATGTGTGTCTAATGTTATCATCATCAAATCTAATATTCAGCATTTTTTTCTTGCAGTTTACCGTTGAGAAAAGCACCCTGACGTCCATTTGAAACACTTTTTATAAATTAAGAAGTTTTGATTGTTTCGATAGAAACAAACTTTTAGCAACTTCAAAAGGTGCTAACCTACTAACGTAGTGTGTATATATATATATATAAGTTGATTGATAAGGAAAACATGTTAAGAAATTCAATACTAGATATAGATATTATAATTAAATGAATTTAAAAGAATCACAAATAGATGAACACGAATTACCTGTAAGTAAAACGAAGAACAAGATCAATATACATTTTTGTGCTGACATAGCTATCTACTTTTGTTGTAATGAACTTAATTCAATGAGTTATTGTAAAGCATGGCTAAAAAAAAAAGATATATGTGTAAAGAAATGTACGTGGAAGGATTCAAATGGAAATATAGAGAGCGCCTGCAGAAGAAAGATCAACTATTTACTTAACATAAATAAATAAAATACAAAAATGATTGTGTATGTGAAATAAATAAATTAATGAGGTTTGTCGGTTTTTTATGTTTGTTTATTTTGTGTTGACCTTCTTTTTGTTCCTTATTTAAAGTTATCTGCGTAATACGGCGACGGTGTGATGGTGACTGGCGACTGGTAATGATTGTGGCGGCAACTATTGGTGGTGGCGGCGTCAAGTGGTGGTGGTAATTGATGTAAAGGTAATTAATATAAAGGGGGCAATATATATATTTTAGGAGATAAGGGATATATGGTGTAAATATGTAAGAAGGGTAATCTATACTACTATATAAAGCATTAACCTCTCCCCTTTTCTCAAATTACAACTTTGAACTACCCAAAATATCTCTCTCTTTTATTTTTATTTCAAAATCTCCACTTGATATACCTATAATACCCTTAATGAAATTAATTTACAATATCTACATCTTAACTCCTATAATAACTACACTACCCCCTTTTACATCAATAACTTTTACCCTACACTACTCGGCGCCGCCGCCGCCGCCACCACCACTCGTCGCCGTCACCACCACACCGCCGCTACCGCCGCCGTCGCCACCACCATGACCGCCGCATCGCGCGGGCATTCGTCTAGTAATAAGTAATATGGGTATTTCTCATGTTCAAATTTTTATAACTTTCAACAGGTATGAAATTCTTTTTAACAAGTACTATAGATACAGTAATATTTAATAATTTATTGATTTTTCATTGAGATACAAATTAAGTTAAGTTAGGAAGGAAATGCTAAATCATAGAAATTACTGTAGTATTTAGAATCTTTGACATATATATACACCAATAATATATTCTAAATATGTCATCCGATTCATATGATTTTGTTATCCTGGTAGTAGTTATGATGGATTATGAGACATCATTTTATCTTGGTAGATAATGAGATAAAATTTTATAAGATTTTATCTTTGTCTAATTGAACCTTTTGATAAATATAGTAGATGAGATGAGATACTTTGCAGGCTAAAATCGTGATAACTTGAAGTAAAATGTATATCAGAAAAAGAAAAAACAAAAAAAAAATCCATCAAAATGCTTCTACGTAAGTTGGTCTACCAATTAACAAGACATGAGTTTAAATCCCTAAAATCAAGAGGCTTTATCTCTCAAATCCGGATATTGATATTTATTTATTTATTTATTTAGAGAAAACTAACTATTAACAACTTTAAAAAAATAATAATAAATAACAAATGCATGAATTACTATATATGTAACGTATTTTATGGTTTTTCTATTAGAAAAATTGTTACTATTTTTAGAGGAACAGTTGAAAGTAAAAACAAATTCGCTTCGAAGCGCATTAGACTTCGGCCCGTTTACTTTTTACTTAATAGACTTAATAATTAAGAACTTAATACATTAAGTCAAATATTATGTTTCTTTTTTGACTTAATAAACAAAAATAACCATCAATTACCTATTTATTACTTAATGCATACAGACATTATTTATGCATTCAGCCACTTAATACACTCAGCACTTAATAACTAAAAAAAAGAAACGGGCCCTTCATGTCTTAATAATAACTTCGTACACACGTGCAAATGTACTCGTGCGGGCTATGTTTGTTGTTCGGTTTATTTTGGACGATCTTTTAAATCATCTGCCATTTGCCATCTTTTGGAAGCTTACCTTATTAAACTGTGTTAATAGAGAATATAATACTCCAAAATATCTTGATTAATTTAAACATCAAATTTTGTTATTTTATCCGAGTTTGGACAGTCCAATTGGTTTGTGGTTTCATTTGTATCTTTATTGTGCTTGGTATTTTTATTTTCTTATTTCCTTTTTTTCTTTTACAGTAAATTGGATCACTGATAACCACTCTTAACCCGATATTACATCTGACACTAAGATGGTAAAACCGGCTACAAATAATGTAGATGTATATTCGTGTATATTTGTACATATTTGATTCTTAGAGGGTTATTTATGTATTTTAGCTTAATTTAGTCTAAAAATGTATATAATTCCTTGTAATGTTCATTTTGATTCAATTCTATGAAAACAATTTTCCAAAATTCTCTCTCTAGTTTTATTAAAATAGACGCATGATCGCGCAATGCGACGGTGATGGTGGTACCTGCGGCAGTGTGGTGTTGACAGTGGTGGCGGTGACGGCGACGGCGACGGGTGGCGGTAGTGGATGGCAGCGATGGTGGCGGCGGCGATGGTGAATGTAAAAGTAATTGATGTAAAGGGATAGTGTAGTTATTTTAAGAGTTGAGAGATTTATGTTGTGAATTATTTCATTAATGGTATTATAAGTATATTAGGTGGAGATGTTTAAATTAATGAATAAAAGAGAAAGACATTTTAGGCACTTGAAGTCATTATTTGAGAAAAAAAAGGAAAAGGGATTGTTCAGAGCAAAGATAACTCTAAGACTAACTATGATCAGTCAAGCATAACCTATTACGACAAAAAGACAGACAAGGACACAATTGTATGAACATTCAACTATATTAACCTAATGATAGTATTAGTATTACTTTTTGGTCTTATATGAAGGCCTAGCTTCCTTTTGTATTCTTTGCTATGAACCTTCTATATAATAAAGCTATGCTTTATCATCATATGATGTTATTATCTATCAACAACATAAAACTTTAACTTATATACCAAACTTTCAATATTCGGTGGTATGAAATAATTAACGACCCTAAACAATAAAACTCTAAATTCAAATTGTTGAAATTTAAGCATTATTTTTTTGGGTAAACAAATAATAACAAATTATTCTGATGTCATGATTGGAGTAACTTACACGACTGGATTAGTACAACATTTATAAATAACTAAAACTAATAATGATAATGATTATTAAATAAAGAAGACTAGCTACAAAACTATTGGTAATAAGTTTGAATGGATGTATAACGTCGACATCATCGGTTATAAATTGGTCAAATGAAAAAGACATTAATTTCCTCTTGTATTGTTTTTGATAGGTATTATGCATCGGTTCAAAAATCAAAATCATACTAAACTATAATCGTAAAATAAATTTAAAACTAGCTTTAATTTTCTCTAACAGAACAACTAAAACATAAATATCGTCAAGTTTATTTAGCATTGTGTCAAATATGTTATTGTTGATTTTCTTTCCCAAACTTCCCGATGCATTTGTGTTAGCATCGCATCCTCGCTGTTTCATTCTGTGCGTAGTGTCCGTAGTTTCACCCTAGATCAACGTATTACAAGATCGCCCAACTTAATAAATTTGCAACCATTTGAAGCTTAAATCAGCAGGTTTGACTATCAAAGTCAAAACTACTCACTGATCGAGAATATTAATATGTATCATGAATAGAAAGAAAAAAATCACTATAATACGTTTGGCCACTGAAACACTGTATAACATAACTCAACTATAGCACCATTATTATGATATATGGCATGTTAAATTCCAGTTATGTAAAGGGATTCTGAGGAATTATCCCTACTTTAACATCTTTAAGCCTTCGGTAATGTTGGGTCTCCTGTCAATTTCTTGCAGATACCACCAGATGTTGATTGCAGGCTTTCAACCAATAATTGCTGCAAATAAACAACTTTTGGTTAATAATATAAATTTCGTATTGTTGTGGTGGAAAGATACATTTACACATATAAAGAACTTTGATTCAATTAATATTAGTAAAAATCAAATATATAGACCCAGAAACATGTTAGCAAATACAATCATAAAGCAATTTTAAGAACAATAAAGATACTGCAAATTCATTGTTGAAAGTTAAACATACAATAACAGATACAGTACTATATAATCATCAAAAAATAATATGAAAAATGACAGTAATTAATATCATCATATTAATTAGTCGCGCATGATGATATCACACTCTTTCAATTATTCACAAATTTAGATGCAACAACATACAATTAATCAATCCTCGCCAAGGCGAGTAGACTACATTAATAAGCTTGAGGAACCTAGTAAGGGTTTTTATAAATTAAACATCTCGTACCATTTAGATTTAGATAACTAGACTATGAAGCACATCATGCATCATCGAACTTAAAAAATTGAAGCCTTCGATCATCAATAGTTGCAGAAACTGTTTTATGCATTATTAAGTGGTTATAGGAACATTTATTATATGATTATTTACTTTATTATTGTCAACAAATACAAAAAGTAATCTACATGTAATCGATCAGGATCCTTAGCCATGGAGAATTTTGATATTTGCATTGCATTGTCAAATAAGATATTAACTGAACTATACGGGTTTTTAAGAAGATGGGTTAATTTAACTAGAGAGATACCCGCGCAATGCGGCGACGGCGGTGTGGTGGTGGCGGAGACTGGTGATGGTGGTGGTTGCGAGTGGTGTAAGTGATTGATGTACAGGTAATTGATCTAAAGGGAGTAGTGGAAATATTTTAGAAGATAATTAAGGGACTGGTGGTGTAAATTAATTCATTAAGGGTACAATTGTCATTTCATATGTCCCAAAAATCTAACTTTTCAACATGGGGCTAGAATTTTTATATAGTAGTATAGAAGTATAGAAGTATAGAAGTATAGATGATAAGACTTTTTAGGTAACTTATATAAATAGAAATAATACCCGCACAATGCGCGGTGGTTGATGGTTGAAGTTAAAAGGTGATGGTGTTCAGCAACCGGCTTCGCCTACCGTCGGCTCTGAATTGTCTAACACGTGTATATAAAAATTATATTTGTTGTTATTGATAAAAATATATATAATTAAAAATTGTTATGTAAATCAATATATATATATATATATAATATAACATAAACATTAAATAATAAGTTAAAAATGGT